>CABEEJ010001195.1:13512-33001 GCA_901482245.1 Timema douglasi
TGTGTGTGTGTGTGTGTGTGTGTGTGTGTGTGTGTGTGTGTGTGTGTGTGTGTGTGTGTGCAGTATAAGCATAATTATATGTAAATGTTCATAAAATATGAGGGAGGAAGTAAGGGGGGGAATATTAGTATCAAATGAAGTGTGCTTGTAAATAAATTACAAAAATAAAAATATTATACAAGAAATTAAGAATTTTTATAGGCTAAATAAAAAAACAAAGAATTATTATTATTATTATTTTTAGTGCCGCGTCTTACTACCCGTTCGGGCTATACGCACTTACACTAATGTGTAATGGTAGGGTGATTGTGAGATGAAATGGAGGACCTACAGCTTAACGTGGAATCCGGACCACGGTGGAGGCCTGGCATTCCCCACATTCACAAGATGTATTGTCAGAGGTGAAGTAGGCTAAGGGTTTGGTAATCGGATAAATCGGTGCCGGGACCTAGGATTGAAACCCGGACCCCAGCACAGAAGTCCGACACCTTACCCCTAGACCACCAGGTCACCTAAAAACAAAGAAAAATGTAAAGTAAGAATACAGATACATTTTACAAAACCCCATGAACCAAAAAACCTTAAATAAATAAAATATAGTGTTAAAGAAAGGGGAAATCAACACATGCCTAAAAATCTGCATAGGCTTACCCTACAAAGATATTTGCAACCCCTTCCCCCCCGTCACCAAACCTTGGTCAAGACCTTGAAGCCGCGGCCAAGGTCCTCTGGGTTGTCCGGGCTGAGTTTTATCCGTGGTGGGAGGAGCAATTGCCGCAGTGACCCAGTGTTTCGGTTACCATGACAACTGGCCGGGACCATCACCATGGTAACCTGCATCTCTAGACCACACTGCAGTGGAATATGGAGAGCCCGCACCATTGCACTAGTTCCGTTCTCTCTCTCACACACATTCGCACAAAGCTGAAGGTAAAATAGGGGGGAATCATAAACTCTCCTTCTTTATACCTACCCTGGAGAATAATTGGCAGCATAGGGTTGAAAAAAACAAACAAGTCCTCATGATAAGACTCATATTTTCGTGTGATGTCATACAAATTTACATGACAAATATTACGTTTTAAGGCGTTAGAATAGTCAATCAGAAATCAATAAACGCCCGAAATCAAATGTGTTTGTAGTATTCCTGAGGGGACAGGGGTGTACTGTCAGGTTCCAAGCCACCCCGGGACTACAATATGACACGGTGGTTAACACACGTTCACGTGAAATATTTATAATAATTGTATTACTAGTAAATTTAATCCCAAATGTATTTAATCTTACAGAATTGATGATTACATCACTATTCACTCCACTTAAGGGGATTGACCCTTTTTATTTGGCATGGAAATGCAGAGCTATGGGAACAAACGGTTATCTTTATCGGAAACGGTTTGTTAAAGAATAGAAGCATGTTGATTAAGTTATACTTTTATATACACACCACCTCTATTATTTTAACACTAATCAAATATCAATAATTTCGAAATTTTTCGACAGAAATAAGAAAATGTAACACCTATTAAACATTGATTCATTATCTTAGAAGAGGTGTTGAAAATATTACTATAAAAATTTCACTTATTCTTGAGAAAACTGATATTTCCAAACGTGTGATTTTTGCGCAAGACCTGTCCGGTAGCTAGCACCATCTACTATTTTCGTGATAAATCTGTTCTTGTTGACGCGGAAGGATACGTTGGTCAGTTGTGAAGCCACGCCACGTCTTTCATCCTCCCACCCACCATACCACAAAATAGGTTTTAGACTTGCACTCGACAGGGCTAAGGGCCTTAAAACATATTTCTTTTCTACCGGCGCAGGTAAAAGTTCTTATAAATGGTTACACAATAGCTGGGAATGTATTTTTGATATAATTATTTAAGTTTGTAAATTGATCCTCCGTCCACTTCTTGTGTAGATTACAAAGATGGTAATATTCTGTATTCACTAAACAAATGTTATTTTACGTTTAGATTAAGAAATTGCTTAATAACTATTGATGTATTATGGTTAGCCTCAGATTTGCTCACAGAAATTTTTGATTAAAATTTCATAAAAACAGTCACTTACGGCCAGTTTCATAGTCAAATGTAATGGGCTAGTTTCGCATATGTAACTGGACCATTCTATTTGAGTCTAGGTATGTGTCGTCCTAGATTTAATATAGCGCCTCACTTGAGGAGTACTAAGTCTGACTATGAAACTGGCCCATTATAGTCTGGTCTAGGTAGTTGTCTTGTATTTAGTATAGCTCCGCACTTGAGGCGTGCTTTTATTTTTTATTTATTTATTTAGCACCACGTCTTACTACTCGTTCGGGTTATACGATTAAGTACTAATTACGCTAATGGATAAGGAATTGGGAAGATTGAATTTAGAGGAAGTGAACCCACACTTGCGCGGAGGGAGAGTGGAAAATCATTTAGGAACCCCCCTCCCCAAGTTCACCCAACCGAGATTCGAACCTCAAACTCCCTGACCTCAGCAGTCTAGCTCAACATGAAACTAGTACGTTAGCTAACTACGCCAACAAGGCGGGTTTGAGGCGTGCAAAGTCTGACTATGAAACTGGCTCTTAAAATCAAAATGGATAGCTTTATTTTAGCTATTTAAAGTAGTTATGGCGGCCCAAATTAAATCCACCCACCAGGATACCGCTCGGTGTATCGGTGGCCCAGTCTAGCCTCAAGGGTGGAGCTCTCTGGCAGTAGGAGAATGAACACGAGGATAACCCGCCTCGGTGGCGTAGTTGGCTAACGCGCTTGTCGTGTTGAGCTCGACTGCTGAGGACGGGGAGATCGAGGTTCGAATCTCGGTCGGGTGAACTGAGGTTTTTTTCCTAAATGGTTTTCCACGCTCCCTCCACGCAAATGCGGGTTCACTTCCTCTATTTCAACCTTCCCACTTCCTAATCCATTAGCGTGATTAGTACTTAGAGCGTATAACTCGAACGAGTAGTAAGATGCGGTGCTAATATTATTATAACAGGAGGATAGAATAACTGGATCAGGAATATCAGTTTAGTTGATTTAACCAAACAAAAAGTTTTAATTGGATTTTGAGAGTGTTATTAAATATGACAATTTTACTTTAATCTTCTTTAGTGGGTTGTTCAAACCACTGTTCTGAATTTAAAGAATGGTATAGGTCAGGGCAAGAGGCACTGAAGATGAGTTAATGGATGGAACCCTAGAATGTTGGGGAGCCACTTGTCGTAATAAGGTGTCACTCTCGCAATAGACGGGACCCCGCTGGGTGTACTGGGGGTGGTTTTCCACGCAAGCCCGGGCACATCTACTCTTAAGTATACCTTCCTCAGCCTTACCCTATCAGTGTAAGCGATGCGTATAGCCCAGACGGTTAGTAAGACGCGAATACGTATTAATCTATGGGATGCATTTTATTTGGACTTTTACGACCTCATGAGGCAGAAGCTTTGACAAAAGTCAACATCAAAATGTATCCACACAAAACCGAACAATAGTTTGAATATTTTTACCGGTTTAAAAAAGTATGATTAAAACAACTTTTTTGTCCGATAAAAAGGCTTAATGAAAAGGGGTGGGGGATATCATGTTTATTCGAGGCTATTGTTATGATTTGCAGTTTTATTTATATCCAGGCTGAAAGTGCATGTAAACCGAGTTGATATCATGTGATTCCGGACACGAGGTAGGCCTGCATGTGAGGAAGTTGATATCCAGTGTCGCAAGGTCAAGTGCTGGGACTAGAAGGCTGCTTGCTTCTGACGTCTTGTGCGGTCATAATGTCATGGTTTACTTGCACTAGCACTGTACTGGTGGTGCACGTTGTCTTGCCTGTGCGGTCACAATGTCACGGTTTACTTGCACTAGCACTGTACTGGTGGTGCACGTTGTCTTGTCTGTGCGGTCACAATGTCACGGTTTACTTGCACTAGCACTGTACTGGTGGTGCACGTTTTCTTGCCTGTGCAGAGTCACAATGTAACGGTTTACTTGCACTAGCACTGTACTGGTGGTGCACGTTGTCTTGTCTGTGCAGAGTCATAATGTCACGGTTTACTTGCACTAGCACTGTACTGGTGGTGCACGTTGTCTTGTCTGTGCAGAGTCATAATGCCATGGTTTACTTGCACTAGCACTGTACTGGTGGTGCACGTTGTCTTGTCTGTGCAGCGTCATAATGTCACGGTTTACTTGCACTAGCACTGTACTGGTGGTGCACGTTGTCTTGTCTGTGCAGAGTCATAATGTCATGGTTTACTTGCACTAGCACTGTACTGGTGGTGCACGTTGTCTTGCCTGTGCATAGTCCCAAAGACAAGGCTTAGCTGTATATCTTCATTCTACACGATTAGTGATATATGTTCTGACATCACATTCAAGCTTATAAGCAATACATATATTTTACCCAGCCCGAAAACTCTGTGTGGCATGGCATACACCTCTCCTACCCCTCTCCTCAAAATATTACGTTTTATAACTATCCCTTCAATCAAATACTTTGGACGCCCCTGGTTCGGATTGATAGCTTGGTAAAGTACTTGTAGCAGATCCCATAGATGGACAAAGTTTCCTACTTGTTGAATTCAAAGTAGGCTGCTTTAGCTAGGGGCTATTTACCACCGCGTCTTACTACCCGTTCGGGTTATACGCATATGTACCAATTAAGCTAGTGAGTTAGGGATGAGGAAAGTCTAATTTAGATTAAGTGCTCCCAAATTCGCGTGAAGGGAGAGTGGAAAACCATTTAGGAAAAAACTCAGTACACCCGACCGGGATTCTAACCCCATTCTCCCGGTCATAGGCAGTTTAGCGTATTGAGAGAGTCACCTTCTTAGACCATGCTATCACCGAAGAAGGTTTCAGGGTTTTTGTTTAATTGTTGTATCTTTAAAACTCGCCGAATAAATTCAAAATACATGAACATGTGAAATCCTATCTTGACTTGCCGTTGCGTCACAGGTGGGCAAAGTCATTAACACCGTAGTCTCCATGGTCCTCAGTCGTCAGGTCTGTTGGCGGGACACAGGTTGTCCGCGCCACGTGGCCGACACGTGTAGCCTATGGGTGGAGTAAGGGAATGTGGAACAATTACCTTGTATTTGGAGTGGGGTGGGCGGCTGGTGGGCAGATGGACGCGGTAATAGTCTATGATTGCATTTGAGGTCAACTCGTGACACCATGACATGATCTACAGCCTGTAAGAGAGAGTGGAGAGGGGAGGAACTACCATTGCAAGATGGAGGACCTTGGCATGACCTCATGCCCCTACAATTCTTCCAGGACCGACGAGGGTTTTTACTAGCCCCGCGTCTTACTACCTGTTCAGGATATACGCATATATTATAATTAGGGATGAATAAAGAAGCGTCTTGGAGGCAATCTACCAGCATTTGTCTGGAAGGAGAATGGGAAACTATGTAATAAAAACACTTTCATTATACCCAACCTGGTTTTGAACCTCGATCTCCTCGTCATCAACAGGCCAGTCCAACACAAGGACGCCTTATACCGTTCGGCCACTGAATCGGGTCGGACGAGTGTTGACGTGGCGGCAGGATCAAACTTTAGGAATCGATATTTGGCGAGTGAAGACTAAAAATTTGGTACACCGACCTCACTTTCTAAATTTCCTCAATTATGACCAATTTCCAAATGTCATAATCCTAAATCGTGTTTCTGTAACGTTTACAAAAAGTAAAATCGGGCTTCATCAAAAGTCCGCACATAATCCGGGACTGAGGGTGCAAGTTTGAGATGTCTGCCTTATAAAATAAGCAGAACTTAATTCTAAGCAATTTTTTAATATTCTTTTTACAGTTAACAAAATATTGGAGACTTTTATTTACGGTGTATGGTATTAACATTCTGACCAATACATCTTGATACTTTACGTCGACAGTCAAAACGTGTTCTTCTTAATTATAAATGACATCCCTTTTAATTAATCCCCACCTGGAGAAAGAGGAAACGCGATCGTGGACAAGAGATGAAACCGCAGGATTCCAATTAGAGTTGACATAATTCGCCGAAGCGGTTGGGGTCAACCCTCTAAAGAGTTCAACGTCCTATTAAGAGTAAGTCGAAGGTCACCGCGCTGTGACCACATGGGCTCGCCCGAATTGCGCCAATTCTCTTAGCTCGGACCCGAATTGCGCCAAGAGCTTAAAAGTGCCCCCCCAGACCGGACCCGAATTGCGCCAATACCCCCCTTCCCAAGACAGGACCCGAATTGCGCCAACTCTGAACATAAACAAATATTAATGCTATGTCTGGCGGTAAGAAGGACACAAGTCAAAAAATCTAATTTAGTTAACTATATTTGCTCGAAATCAATCACAATGTATAAAGGTTGAAGGTGATGTTGTCTCTTCTCGCACTCCTCCTTTAGGATTCTCATAGCGTCAATGTAGCGCTGCTTTTTCTTGTTTTTAAGTAGGCAAAATACTAGAAGTATGTATGCAGTAAAAAGCCGAAGAAAATGTTTTGGTGCGTATTCAAAGGTTCCATCCAGTCACACAATTTCATTCTGGCACAAATACTCAAGATTCGAGTGACAATAAAATATCACGATCTCCTTCTCTTTTTCGTTTCTCAACAAAAATTTTTCGTCTTGAATAGTTTTTATTTCAATTGAATCTATGGCAAATTGAATTTCTTCGGAAGATTTAGGCAACTTTGGCGGTGTTTTTAGTTTAGTGTGGTTGATGTTATTCCTGATACATTTAATGTCCTTGCGGGTCAATGTTTTTATAGTTTTTTTCTGTGTCTGTACCTTTGTGTGGATTAACTTTGAAGGCCTTACTTCAATCTCTTCAGCTTTCCTCTTAACTGCGTTGCTAATGTATCTTCTGTTCAACTCTTGATCTAGTAGTGGTTCGTGGTTGTGTTCATTTTCAGTCCGCGAGAAAATATTTCCACCATCAAGAGTAAATATTTTAGCCTTGCAGTCCTTTTAAGTGCATCTCCACCTCTCTTACCTCGTCAACTTTAATTGATTCACCTGTCGATACATATATTTATTATAGACAATCAGAACTTTCCCTTTTTCACTATAAATCCTTTCCATATCAATAATTCTCGCTAATATTATCACAGTTCACACAAAACCCGAAAAAAAAAATACACCGGGACAGTCACTGTTTTCGAGACAATTAATAAGTATTGGACAGACGGATGTCAATACTACTGTTACAAGTCTTGTTGGGGGCACTTAGGGCGTTTTTACATTCCTTTACTAAGGGGAGAGATTGTTTGCGATGGTCTTTGTTTGTATCATCCCCCCCACCTCCCTCACCGACTACCTGAACTTGACTTGGCGCAATTCGGGTCCGGGATTAGTAAACAAATTTTAATCCCTTAATAACTGGCGCAATTCGGGTCTGCCCGACCACATTATCTCGATGTAGACCCGCCTGTCCACATTTTCTATCAGACAGGTTGAACTTCAACACACTAACTGAAGTACTCATTCATTGGACAACATGTTTTTGCGCTGAGATTAAAGATATGTCAGTTTTTTTTAATAAATATTTTTACTAGGTGTACATTATGCTAATTTAATATCCCTAATCAGAAGGTTAAATCCAAGCCTACACAAACTAGGGGTACCAACATAATTTAGTATTTTTATAACCTTGTAATTATAAATTGTTGTTTTAGCACCGCGTCTTACTACCCGTTCGGGCTATACACATATGAACTAATTACGCTAATGGATTAGGAATGAAAAAGGTTGGATTCTGAGGAAATCTACTCGAACTTGCCTGGAAAATTATTTAAGGAAAACCACCCTAAATGCACCCGACAAGGATTCAAAAGCCGATCACCCCCTGTCTATGGCGCGTGTGACGCCCATATACCACGCGACTACCGTCGTGGCTAGCTGTGTTGTTCTTTGTTAAGCCAGTTTGTGATTATTATATAAACTACATCGGTAGACACCTTTATAAATACACCCGTCTCGTCCTTTATAGTTTACCAGTGATGGGCGAGTTCGGGGTTCAAATCCCAGCCCGGTTTATTTAGGGTTTTTTTTCTAAATGTTTTCCCAGCTTTCATTAAAAAATGTATGTATTTGAGGTATTTAACTTGCCCTTTCTGAACCGACTGATCGATTATATAGGAACACGATTTATAAATTAGTTTTAATCTAGTCATCACTGTGAAAGAGGAAACCCACATTTCATCGATGATACACTTTTCGGCTATTCCAGGAATCGAACTCGAGAGCTCAGTAGACAAACACGCAGCCGACTGTTCCCAACTATCACGCAGAAGCAGGTACGCCCCTAGAACTCTCTTTGGGAGAAGAGGAATTTGGGGGACAGAAAACACACACACACACACACTCGCACACGCACCGTAAAAGAGTTGAATTGGGACCAGACCAGGTAAAATATTTTGCCATATTCTAAAATAAATGTTACAGTGCACCGAACTTTCTCCCGCTTTTATATTAAAATATATTATTATATCACCGCGTCTTACTACCCGTTCGGGTTATACGCACTTATGCTAATGTGTAATGGTAGGGTGATTGTGAGATGAAATGGAGGACCTACAGTTTAACGTGGAATCCGAACCACGGTGGAGGCCTGGCATACCCCACATTCACAAGTTGTGATTAATACACGTCTTGTCAGAGGTGAAGGAAGTCTAGATATAAAATTTAATCAAAATAGTTAAAGATAATTTTGATAAAATCTATTTNTATGAACAGCCCGAATATGTTTTAGCCCAATCGGTAAAATAGTTTCGCCTCTGGTCCGAGGTTTAGACAGACGGCATTGCAAAAAGTATTTGTTTGGTTTCAGGGGGTCATGAGACGTTGACATTTATAAAAAAAAATGTTGACGGTCACAACACTTTCTCTACAAGGTGTAGAGAGAAAGTAAAAATACAACAAAACAGAACAATTATTGTTTTAAAATAAAATACCTATTAAACTGGTTCTAATTTCGTCGAGGGAAGAACTCCGATGAGATGAGATTTGTTGCTCGAAGATGTTCTTCTTGTGTCTAGTGTTCCGTGAGACGGGCGGTAGGATGTTTCCACAGCTGGCAAAAGAGGCTGTAACTAGATTAGTCCCGAGTTGAGGGGGTAATCACGAAATGACGCGGATAAACGAGAGATAGAGAGAGACTCATTGATGATTCCTTCCAACTCGTTAAAATATTTAGTCATGTCGCGGACATTCGTCTCTGTTAGGGACATCAAATAATTGCACGTCGGCTCATCAAGATAACTACACCTCTTTGCCGTCCATTTCCTGATGGTTGAATATTGTGAGGACACCGCTAGTACGACATTACGATGGATGTGAGAATCCCTCAATGGATGTAACATATAATTAACTAATACGGTTTTAAATGGAACTAACATCCTTGGAAAGTCAAGTTTTGAAAATAGGTCAACGAAGGGTCAGACCAAGCCTGAAAGGTGTTCAAATTGGGTTCGGTACCAGGGTAAAAGCTTCGGCCCCCCTCACTTTGTAATATTTTACTTCAGTGGTGGAACTTATCTTTTTAGAAAAAAAGAATGGTTATTGAGGGGCCTGGGACCCTCTTCCATCAAATGTCATAGCAATATTTACAGTGGCCTTCTTCTAGATTTTTTTTTAAACTACAATCTTTTATAAGCAATTTGGAGTGGTTCTTCCCCGTAAACCTTTTGAAATTTTAATGCCCCTAGAAGCGATTTAAAGTGGTCTTCGTCTAGAATTAAATACCTTTGATAGAATCTATTTTAATTGATCTTACCCCGGGACATTTTTTTAAAATGGGGTGACTTTAAAAATTCCTCCTGGAATATTTTTGAAAATTAAATGTTTCTTAAGGCTATTTAGTATGGGCCTTTTCCTGCAAATTTGGAAAAATTGAACCTTCTCTGAAAATATTTTGAATAATCTTCCCCTGGCAATTTTTATGATTGGATGCCTCTATAATCTATTTTGAGTTTGATACAAAGTCATCTTTCAGCTTCATGGTCGATAATATCACAGGCAAGTGATATAAATCTTTGTGGGGGAGGGGGGATTTACTCCAGGGGTGGGAGGAGTTTATTCCAGTCAGGGGGTGACAAGATCTTTCTATAGGGGGGAGGGGTTGCTCTCTCCCCCTGTTCCTTCATCAATTCTTGACTTTAGATTGTACATAATTTTTCAACTTTGTTGTTTATAAAATAAAAGCAATGTATGAAAACTAATAAGTATATTAACTGAACACTGAAATGTTACACACATGATGACGTATTTAAATTGAACTTGATTTACTGCCCGACTCTCTTTCTGTGCCAAATTTAGTTTCAGTACGAAAATAATAAGACTCAGTGAAACTTCCAAACACTTAAAAACGAAGGACAAGGCTGAACCGGACCAATAATATAATAATTGTGGTACATTCCAAGTCCTTCCGTAGGAAACCCCATCTGGTGGGCTGGACATGCACGGTTTTTGGTGTGTTTAAGCATTTTATTGCCTGGCATTCATATTTTATTTCATACTCTACATTTTTTAAACTTGTGAATCTTGATCTTGGGCCCGGGCCTGGTACTAATAGGCCTTACTTAGTGACGAGCTTGGCTAAGACAACCATCTATTTATTTAAATCAGGGGTTTTCAACTTAATTTCTCAAAAATCAACCTTCCTCATCCCTAGCGCTAAAACATCAGCGTAATTAATACATAGGCGTACAAACCGAACGCGTAATGACGCGCGACACTAAAGAAAAAAATACAACTAACAACAAAACGTTATAGCACAAATAATTTGAATATATTGGAATTAGGTCAGATCCGTACACAAATATATATTATTTAAGGTGGAAATATAGAGTACGCGGGAAAAGATAGCTGTTTATGCAGGGTTTTTTAATAAAAAATATATTTTTTCGGTCAAAATAAATCAAATATTGCTTCACTACAAACATAGTTTAGTTTTCTTCTCATGGTGATCAATAGTTCATAAATATCTGTCCTAAGCCTATCAGAATTTAATGATACACTTTTTTAAAATAAAGAGAAAAAGTTGTTATTAATTAAATTCCAGGACACCTTTCAACAAATATTGATATCCCCATGTGAATTAAATTCTCTATTTTTACTGGAAGGTTATTTTATTTATTTTGACAAAAACAAAATGTTTTTCCATACAACCTAAAAAACCCTGACCTTTTCTCTCTCCCACTTGACACCCTATCACTCAACTACTTGTGTGAGCAAGGATCTCATAGCTCATGCCTAGTTTGAAGTAAACTCTTGCAGGAATTCCTCTGAAATCCTACGGTATTTTTTCCTCGTGACAGGTGGTACGCCTCATCTGGAGTTATAAGTGTGGCGCCAAGCGTCACATATGACCTCAGTCTAGCTTTCAGGGGCAAACTATAAATATGACTCAATGAGGCTCATTAGAAGTAACCCGGGCGGGTTGTTCCGTGCAGAAGACGGGAGTAAAGGGGCTGTTTTCCGAGGGTAATTTATGTGTTTTTATTTGTTAATTTGACGAAAGAGGGCTCCCACATAGGAAACATTCTTTTATATTCTACATATAATTTTAGCTAGATAAATGTTTTTGTTCATTTGGCGTCGCGTCTTAGTAATTCTTTCGGGTTATAAGTATCTGATTGTACTGATGAGGATGAACACAAGTTTGGGGGTGTTTGAAGTAAATTATTATTATTAGCACCGCAACTTACTACCCGTTCGGGTTATACGCACTTACGCTAATGTGTAATGGTAGGGTGATTGTGTGATGAAATGGAGGACCTACAGTTTAAAAGAGGTGAAGGAAGGGTTTGGTAATCAGGTAAATCTTTGCCGGGACCGAGGATTGAACCCCGGCCGCCAGCATAGAAGTCTAACACCTTACCTCTAGACCGCCAGGTCACCTTTTGAAGTAAATGCACCTGAATTAGCGTAAGGTGAAAACATTCAAAGAAAGCCACCCTCCAAGTACACTCGACAGGGATTAAACCCCGACCTCTCCATGCATAGTCAAACAAAGCTACAGTCCAATTTTTAGAAGAAGAATCTTATCTTACGGCTGAAACTGTTACAAAATCTACTTTCACCCATTCATACGTCAAGTCATATTATCTGCAGCTGTCACTTTCGATAGATATTAATACCAACCTGACCCTCTTCAGAGACCACATGGTGTAAGACGCTACTCTCGTAATAGATAGGACTGCCGGTGACGGGGAGATCGAGGTTCGAATCCTGTTTGGGTGTACTGATGGGTGGTTTTTTCCTGAATGATTTTCCACTCTCCCTACACGTAAATGCCATTATAATTCCAATCATATATGCGTATAGCCTGAACAGGTAGTGAGACTTGGTGACAAAAAAACGAATCAATAATTATATTTTAATTTATTTGAGGAATTTAACGTTCACTTTTTGAACAGACTGATCAGAACACGACTTATAAACTAACTTTAATCTATAACAGACACAACATACTAACATTAATCTAGAACAGACACAACATCTAGCCCCTGGCCGCTAATTCATCACTTTGAAAGGGGAAACCAACATCTCATCAATGATAAGTTATACGATCATGCCAGAGATCAAACCTGTGACCCTCAGACACGCTACCGTCTGAGCTGAGGTGTTGGATCGAATATTTATAAAATAACACTAATACAATTGTAAAAATATGCTATCACTAATTTTGTACTACAAAAACAAACGTTAGTATTTTTCAAAATGTTCTGACAACCAAAATCCTGATATTTAGTCCAAATGTCCATCAACGTGGGCTGTACAATCCAATTTTCGTAGGAAGAACCTTGTTTAAAAAAAACAACTTATTTTTCACCCAACATTGATAAAATTTGACTCTACTAATCATTTTACGACGTAGGAATACCTGAAAGTAGATCTAGTAATGTTTCTATCAGATAAAGGCCCTTCCCGTGAAAATTGGACTATAGTAAGCTCTCCTGCATATTCTAGCGCAGTAATCGTCTCGCTCGAGAGATCACGCGGGATGGATATAGATCTCTCTCTCCCCCCCTCCCCCTACAAATCTGTGGGCCTTGTTTTGATTAACATTCCAAGATCAGGGGCAAGGAGAGGATTGATCCCGGTGACACTTCCGGTTGCTTAGCCAGGGCTGATTTCCAAACTAAACCATGTCGAAAGGACATAGTCTACATTTTATCATCATTAAGGACGCACGATTTTTAAACACGATGAACCTTCAGTCCAATTTTCATAGGAAGGTCCTTTTAGAAAATACTAGAGATTTGATGCTTGAATCCTCGATTCTTTGAATCCTAATGGTATTTGAGATATTCGGGATTCGTAAGATTCTCAACAACAAAAATCTCTGAATACAATTATGAAGACCTTGACTTCAAATCCGAATTTTAAAAAAGAATGTTAAAAAGAACTTTATAATTTTGGTAGAGTAATAAAATTACAAAAGAGGGACAACATTTTATTTAAAATAAATGGTACGGAACTCCACAAGGACTTTTTCACTCTATTGTTTATAAATGGAGATATTTACTCAAAACTCGTAAATCGTAATATATGTTAAAATAAATAATACACACTAGTAAACCCGAGAAAAAATTGCGCACTCTTACTTAAAACAATTTTTGACTCCAATTTTATAATTTTATTTTTAATGAAATGTCCTCATTTGTACATATGGACCAATAAAAAAGATCGATATTGGGTCCACAAGGTCAACACTTCGTATTAAAATTTCGATTTCCGGTTAAAATTGTCTAAATTTTATTAGAGGTTTCTCATCTTATGGCTATTGCATTCTATTAAATTCATCATTTATATATCTTGACCAATAAAAAAGTAAATATTTATGTAAAAATATTTCTCCTAAGAGGTCAAAGAAAAACCTTTTTGAGAAACTTACTTATATTTAATTATTCCATGGCATTGGAGAATTATTGCGTTAAGACTTAAGTAGTATATCTGTACAACTAAAGTTCACAAAATTGTATTAATTTATTTGCTAATATCTCGGAAACTATATATTTTATAAAAAATATTTCAAATAAAAGTTCTTTTATTTTTAATAGTGCTAATATTTTGCAATGATATGTCCTTAAAAGTAATTTTTGTGGGAAAATTAAAATAGCTATTTCGTTTATAATCCTAATCGACACCTATATACGAATTCTAATCAACATCGTTGGAGCAGATTTTGAGAAAAAACGTTCTTTTCTTTATTCGCCCTACTCTTAATTTTAGGGTTAGACAGACTGCATTGCGAAAACCACTTTTTAGTGTTTGGGGCGTTTGGAGGGGAGGGGGGGTGGGGGGGGGTCGGATCATGAAAAGTCGACAGCCATAAACATCTCAGCTTAGATTTTTTTGACAGTCGCAATACTTTACCTTAAGTGTTCGAAAAGTTAAAATATATTAGCGTACAGCTTGAAAATTGGTTTTATAAAAATATGTTTCAAATAAAAGAATTTTATTGTAAATAGACCTACATATTTGCAATGATAAGTAATTTCATATTTCAAAGAGTTACGGAGATATGATAGAACATAATTTACGCATCAGACGGAACCCTTAAAGCCATTTTGACGAAATAATTAGAATAGCTAATTTGTTTGTAATATTGATCAATGCTTGGAAATGAAATTTAATCAAAATTGTTAGAGCCGATTTTGCTAAAATATATATTTTCTTTTTTCGCCCTTAAGGGTTAGATATCCAATTCCAAAAACCCCTCGGGACAGCCCTATAAAAACTCTAAATACCAAGTTTGGGCCCAATCGGTAAAATAGTTTAGGCTCTACTCCGAGGTATAGATGGACGGATGGAAATTCAAAAACAACTTTTTCAGATTCGGGGGGTCATGAAACGTAGAAATTCATTAATAATAATACTTAGCACCACGTCTTACCGACCGTTCGGGCTATACGATTAAGTACTAATTACGCTAATGGGTTAGGGATTGGGAAGGTTGAATTTAGAAGAAGTGAACCCGCATTTACGTGAATGATGAGTGGAAAACCATTTAGGGAAAACCACCACCAGTTCACCCGAGTGAGATTAGTACCTCAATCTCCCCGCCCTAGGCAGTCTAGCTCAACACGAAACTAGCACGTTAGCTAACTACGCAACCGAGGCGTGTAAATTCATCAATATCACGATCACAATACTTCATCTACCTGTAAGGTAGCGTAAAAGTAAAAAGTATTCTCCTTGTTGTTATTCATGACGTATGACAAGCTAGCATTTTTTATCAGTGATACCATTTTTGTTTTTCTTTACTTTAAATTCAATTTTAAAATATAGTCATTTTTAAATAATCGTTCAATCTTAGGATTTTTTTAAGATTCAAATTTGGATTTGCGATTCGAAAGAAAACTTAAGATTTGGATTCGAGATTCGGAGTCGATAAATTTAAGATTCGACCCATCTCTCAAAATACAAACATATTTCTTTGACATCAACATTGATACTATTTAAGTGCTTTTTATGGGTATATTTTTCAAAAAATAAGTGATCGAGCACATCCCGTGACGTATGAATACTTGAATGGTAACATTTCTCAAGATTAGTATGATCGATGCCCTTGATCAGCGAATTTGTTCACGTCACAAGAGCCGTCATGATTCCTCGCCAACATTCATCCAATCAATTGTCAGTCAATTGTTTGTCAGCTTGTAGCAACTGTCTCGGATGACGTAAAACGTCCCAGCCAGAAACCTAGTAAGTTACGGCGTCTCCGAACATATTTTTATAATTTTTTTTTCTTCTAAGCGACCATCACAACCGCGGCTCAATGATTGGCGCGGTTGTTTTATTTCATGCTCCGTTGTTTTCTCTTTACTTGAATGGTTTCGCTTCCTTCTGCCAATAATGACATTGGTGAAGAGGGGTAGAAAAAAACCCAGTAGTTGGTTCCACACAACGAAGCAAGGTAGCAGCAGTGTTCCTGGGGGTCTTTGGTTCAGTTTAGTTGGGTTTGGAGGTAGACCTATATTTTTTTCTCGTGATGTTATCACTGATGGAGCTAGACGAAGTTTCTGGGTGACCGCCTTCTGGTGAAATATCAATCAATGACCTTGAACGGATGTCTTGTTGGGCGAAACAGATTTTTTGATGTAATTATTTATAGCTCCACGTCTTAAGCCTACTTACTACCTGTTCTGGCAAAACTTATGTACTAATTACCTACGTTAATATGCTATAAATGAGTAATGTCAAATTTAGCGTTTGCCTAGAGAGAGAAAGTGAAAAATCATTCAGGAAAAAAACACCCTCAACAGACCCAGCCAGGATTCAAACCCTGATCTCCCCGTCATCAGTAGGCCAGTATAATATGAAAGTTACGTCTTAAACCATTCGACCACTGAAGCGGGGTATTTTTCTTAGCGCAAGTATACAGTGCACGTTAAGTTGTTAATGGCACCAGCCAGGATAGAACCAAGGACCTCTAGATATTTCATTGACTATATAGCTTATTAACCAAATGACCCTAGGAAATACAAGACAACGTTTTGTTTTTGTACAAGTCGTGCGTCCCGAGTCCGACCACTATTCACCGCAATATTCGTCTGATGAATCGCGACGACCTCCCGGGAAGGCCTCCCTCTAACTCTATTGTGGTAAATCTTTCTTTTGGAGGACTCTGGGTTCAACGACCGGCTGAAGACTGAATCAGCGAGCCGTGAAATGGACTGTCCAGGCCAGCACGTGAAAGTCGATCGAGCTGTTATTATCTGCTTCATCGGCAAGGCCTGGGTTCTTCAATCTCTCTTTCTATCAAGTCGACTCGTACAATGAGTTATAGTCCAGTTTTCATAAAGAGAACCTTTTCTGACAGCTAGAAAAGTTTATTAGACCTATTTTCATATTTTCATATATTTATACGCTAAATCATGTGATCTGCAACTTCCACTCTTGATATACATTCTCAATTCTTCTTGTAAATCAACACTAATAATAATAATACTAATAATATTTTTTTATCAATGTTGACCGAAAAATTAAAAAGTGTTTAATTACATGTATGCCAATTTATTTTTTAAATCCGAAGCGAGGATGAAGCAAAGATTTAAAGCTTGCAAAGAAAATTTGATACATACATCGACGATAAGGTTTTTGCTGTTGTTTTTCATATAAAATTTGGTTTATTAATTTTTAACTGATCCATTATGCGCGTATACCTGTAAATGTAAAGAGAAAGATTTAGAGGGAAATACAAAAGCATACTAACGATATTATTTTATGCTGACATATCTGAATCTATTATATCTTCTTACGTTGTACATGTCATTCACTAGTTGGTTTTAAAATGCCTGTCTAGTAGTGGTTCTTAAAATTATGACACCTTTAAATATGTCATATCTAGAGATATTTAAAATCTGTTCATAATATACCGATGTTTTCTTCTTCTTTAGAAATGTTTCAAAGAAGCGAAAGCTATTGTTTTGAAATATAAGCGAAGGAAATTTGTCCTTTTCCCTCTATTCGTATTTTATAAAAGGCCCTTACTATGAAAATTGGATTGTAGACTCATGAATTACAGAGCTTTAAGCCATACGTATATCATATGATCACCAAGAGACACTTCCATAGATGGGAAATGAAACAGTTCCCGCCAAACTTTCTGGAATCCTAGGACACCCGTGACAGATAAATAACTGTTGAGATCACCCATGTGAAGAAAATTAAACTCTATGTTTGTACTAAAGCAATGTTTTATTCATTTTGACAAAACAAAAGTTTTGCTATACATACTACCGAAAAAGGTGACCTGGCGGTCTAGGGGTAAGTTGTCAGACTTCTTTGCTGCAGTCCGGGGTTCAATCCTCGGTCCCGGCCAAGATTTATCTGATTACCAAACCCTTCCTTCACCTCTGACAATACATCTTGCGAATGTGGGGAATGACAGGCCTCCACCATGGTTCGGATTCCACGTTAAAACTGTAGGTCCTCCATTTCATCTCACAATCACCCTACCATTACACATTAGCGTAAGTGCGTATAACCCGAACGGGTAGTAAGACGCGGTGCTGTTAATAATAAATACTATAATTACTGCAAAACACACCTTTTTCTTGCCTCTTTTACCTCCTCTCCTTAAGTAAAGCAAACGTTCAAGGTTGTTGAGGTATGAGCGATTCTATGTTCAATATAAGCACGGACCCGCTTCGGTGGCCACATGATCTAAGGCAGGGGTCCACAACCCTATGCCCACGGGAGCCATGGCGCCCGCCGAACCTTTTGCGTCTGCCCGCCACTTTTCGACCACAGATGAAAAGTTATTGACTAATAATTTTAATCTGTCAATTTTCCGACAACAATCAAGTTTGTATTTATCTCCAAGTATGCTGTTCTCAAGAAGTTGGTGATTGAAAACCCCCCTCTTATTCCTCTTTTTTTGCCGGCTCATTTACAAAGTGTAGGCCTACTTTTAGTCGGGACCACCGTAGTTTCAAACTGAATGGTTTTGCTTTTCCCTAATCTCAAAGACCTACCCCCTTCCATCATTCTCTTCACACTCACTAATATCATTCTAATACTTCCTATTCCCTTTGTAAATATATTGACACGGGTCCACCCAGCTTTGTTGCCTGGATAAACACAGAATAAATATATATTTTAAAAAATGTACCTAAGCACAAAATTGGTGGTGGGTATTTAAATATTTCCTTGTGTATTTATTTTGGTCTTGTTAAAATCGTAAACAAAGCACAATTTTCTTCATTTATTGACATTGACATTGAAAATTGTTTCAATTGTTCAAACTAGTTTTGGACTAACTTTGCATGTTTACCATTTGCGTTATTTTATATGCAATTTAAAAAAAAAAAAAATTTTAGACTCAAAATTTTTTTAAATAATATAATTGTATTTATTGTGTGTGTTATTTGCATTATGAATTATGTTCAGCTATAAATTTAGTTGGAAAAGTGATTGTTGCCCGCCTCACTACTGTTAGTTTTGAATGTGCCATAAGGTGCAAAAAAGTTGGGGACCTTTGATCTAAGGCATGGCTAGGCAAACTTTTTGGTATCGCAGGTTTAATTGTTTGTTTATTTTTTATATCGATGGGTCAGTATGGAATAAAAAAAACACGAGCAAAACATTTCAACTTTTATATTTATCACGTAGTATTTTTAGCTATTAATTTATTTCGCGGGCCAATTGAAATCAACTATCATAACACATTAGCGTGAAAATAACATGTGCGTATAACATAAGACTTTGTCTTAAAATAATAATAATAATAATAATAAAGGCAAATGGCGCGCTTGTTTAAGATGTCACTCCCACTTTAGTCTTTATACCTTGACTTTTGTGCCATCTTAAATTTCGTGCTCAAACTTCCCATTCTCAGTAGTTTTTGTTGCTGTTGTTGTCAGAAGATGGTATTTAAGGAGATGAATAGCTTGCGAGAGAAAGAGATACAGAATCTCATGCCCTGGGCATTAGCAAGATCACAATAACACACTGGAAAATAACAACAAATGCAACTCGGAGGCAGTCTGGCCTAAAATGG
>CABEEJ010001195.1:33098-51786 GCA_901482245.1 Timema douglasi
ACGATGATTTGAACAACTGTCTCGTGTAAGGGAAATCTTAAATCACGATCCTTTCCATATCAAATTCCGTGGCCGAATGGTTCCAGGTCGTCACTCTCGTGTTGGACTGGCCTGCTGAAGACGAGGAAATAGGGGTTCGAATTTCGGTCGGGTATATTGAGAGTGATTTTTCCTAAATGGTTTCCCACTCTCCTTCCACGCAAATGCGGGTAGATTACCTCTAAAACGCTTCCTTCCTCATCCCTACCTCATTAGAGAGATTATGCTTAATACCTAAACATGTAGTAAGATGCGGTAGTAAAAAAAGGGAGGGGGAGGGATAGGGGCTTTATTCTCTAAAGAAATTACACCGTTGACAAAAGCTGAATTCTTAGTGCTGCTGCTTGATCTCCAAACAAGGTGAAATAATTTGAGATTAAACAATAAATTTGGATACCCCTGATGCCAAAACGATGGGCCAAAGTAAGATAAGCAAAACGTAACCTGGAGATTTTCTCAATGGTGGCCTGTTTGTGTAACAAGCTTGGTTGAAATCCATCAATTAGATATATATATAGATATATATAGTGGGAGAGGTATATTTAGTGCTAAAAGATTCTTTTACATGCTCTTTTTTCACGTAATATATCTTACGTATTCACTTCATCAAACATGTAATCAGTGATTAATTATTGCCGTGTGTTTTAACTCTCGTCTGACGATATCTTTCATCGCTTCTCTGATCTCGAAATAGATCAGTTCTTTTCAGTTCGTGGACCACTGCGGGAATGTCGCGAGAATGAACATGGAGATTGTTGCCAAGGAAAGAATGTCTGGAAGGTCTTTTTCCCCTACCACCATTACTACAGTAAACAGAGTATAGCTACGGAAGATGATCACACGCCTAGGATTTTTTATTTATTCTAGAGGGTGCTTGTTTAGCCAAAATATTTTTTTTTAAATAGGTGCCTAGTATATAGGCAGAGCTGGGATTGGCAACCTTTTTGATCCCCGATCTACTTTTACATGTATCAAAGGTCCCGTGATCACCCTTCGTTTCTCCTCTCTAAATATTTTTTTTTCTATAAATCTTCTATTTATTCCTAAAATTTAATATTTCTTCCAATACTTATATCCTTGTCTTTATGGAAAATACATAAAATAAATCAAATGTACACTCCGTTTATTCTGAATGGCAGCAGTCTTACCTCAACTGATCACACTATGGCCCTATCTTATAAGCTGTATAGTAGTAGAATAATACAAGTTAAGCTTTACTTTTTTGACAGTGTAGTTTTTTTCCACGATCGACTTAAAATTGCTGCAAGATTGACCTGTTTCTGACCCCTGATGTAGGGTTATTAGAGACAAGGACTGCATATCTGAAAACCTACCTGCTAGACCCCACTTGGCCTCGAACTGAGGACTCTCATAGTTGTGTAGCCTTAATCATAAAATTGAGATGGACATTTTTACACACATATTTTTCAATTTTAGAAAATTTACTCTTATTTCTTTCCATTTTTGTCTTCCAAGAAATTCCATCCCTTTAAATATAACAAATGCAATCGCGACGGCTATAATTTCAGTTTCTCCCACACGATCAAATGGGTCACAATAACGAATAAAGTAACAACAGTGAGTCCAGTTCTCTTCTCACAATACTGCAACGATTACAGCGCTCGATGGTTCAATGTGCCACTAACAACAGGTCCGTTATAGACTAAATAAATATGTTAACACTTATATATTATAATCGAAACCTGAACCCAAATACATTCCTTTCCCCTAGGATTCATTGATTTTAAAATGTTCACCTTTTTGTTTGGATTTAGTATTTACTAACAAATGTTATACCTCGGACCCCACTCCCTCCCCTTACCCCCAACCGCCATCATTTGTCCCTAAACACACTATTTGATGTCTTTATGTTGGTTGTAGATGCTGCCTCCTCCAACTAGCCCCTTTAGCTACCTAGTAAACCGCAAGCCGCCACTTCAGACAATTATCATCTCTAATTACTAATGAATGAAGAACTTTGACTTGAAGCGTTTATTTGTGCTTCCCATCCTACTGTCCATACGGGGCTATCCACATATTTACGCTTATGGTATGAGGATGAGGAAAGTAAAGTTTTGAGGAAATGTACCCGATCATGCTTGAGAAAGGAAAACCATCTTCGTCCGGTACTCGATCCCCAACCTCCCAAGTCACCTTAAAATCATATTAGACCAGATTGGTGTGTTTCCCTCGTTCATTTAAGCGCGGCGCTGTCAGTAGAACACAAAATGGTTGTCCTCGTTCGTTCACAAGGGTTAACGAACGCTTGATTCACACGTTCACCGAAAAACCCCCCAAAAAACCAGAATTTGCCTGAGTGGTGTAGAATTCACATGCTGTATACTGACCAATGATGCATTGCAACGCTAACTTAAAACAGCTGATTATCAACATATTTTCTTTTCTACAGGACAAACATATATTTTAGATCATTCTCCCGACAGAGTTTTTCAAATTATAACGCTGTGTCGTGGCACAATCCAATACATCGATACACACGCTTTACACTAACGGGTTATTTCAAATCTTCCCACAGTGGCCAATGAAGCTGTCTGCTTTCTTCTAGCTGTAAAACGCATGCATTGTCAAATACGCATGCGCACTGAATTGAGATGATTGGTTCCCCTGTGCCGAACATCTCGGGCAGAGTGAATGAAGTAGAAATGAGTTGAACTTAAGCGGACCAATTGGCATCGATAGGACGGAAATCTTCTGATAGGCTTAGAGCTTGTGATGTGACTACGTTTTGGTTCTGCGCTAGTTTTTCGGTTTTTCCACAGTAAATAACAGAGTACTAGAGTTGTTTCCCTCATTCATTCAAGCGGGACAGTGTCGGTAAGAACGCAAAGTTGTTTCTCTCATTCATTCAAGCGGGACAGTGTCAGTAGAAACATAAAGTTATTTATCTCATTCATTCAAGCTGGACAGTGTCGGTTAGAACGCAAAGTTGTTTCTCTCATTCATTCAAGCGGGACAGTGTCAGTAGAAACATAAAGTTATTTATCTCATTTATTCAAGCGGGACAGTGTCAGTAGAAACATAATGTTGTTTCTCTCATTCATTCAAGTGGGACAGTGTCAGTAAGAACGAAAAGTTGTTTCCTCTTGTTCATTCAAGCTGGACAGGAACAAGTAGATTACTAAAGTTGTTTCCCTCGTTCATTGAAGCGAGACAAGGACAGTAGACTATTGTGGTTGGAACGTTCCAAGACACCAGCCAAGTTCAAGAGCAGACGAGACGACCAACCAAGTGTGTGCTCTGCTCTGTTTTAGTTTTGGCCACCTTGACTTCTTTTCGCAGGCTATTTATAAAAATGAGGGATATAAAAGGAGTGATATATTTAGCTAAACCAGGTACCAGGTATTAGCCATACGTTGTGTAGGCGCAGTCATAAAACGATAAAATAAGGAAAACAATTGGGTGTTAAATCTTTTTAACAACTGTAATATACTACATAAGGTTTTATTATCATAGATACATTTTATTTCCATAAATTATTTTCTGACATTATGTTACGGCTACCATATATCTTACTTTATTTTTTTAAAGTTTCTCTTAGTTTAATTATTTATCCAAATATTCATGTTTACGAGCTCTCAGCCGGTTTTAACCAGATTTGATACTAATTTAAGGGGCGCCATACCACCAATAGGAAGATTTTTGAACGAAAATATACACACTAAACTACTCTTATGTCAATGCCGTTGGAGGGGTAACTGGGGGTGGCGGGGGATGGCTTTCTCCCCCAGCAAAGAATTCGCCTTACTTTATATATCCTCCCCCCTTCTAGATTTATTTCAATAACCTCTGATATTATTGAATATGAAGCTGAAAGTTGACCTTGCATCAAACGTTGAAACGTTTCAAGAGGCATCAAATTTAAAAAAAGTATGTGAAAAATCACTCAAAATAACTTCTAGAGGCATCTAACTTTCACAAGATTTCCAGGCGAGGATCTATCTAAAGAGTACTACTAAGGGCCGGTCTTATGACTCCTGGATAAATATTAATCTGGCAGATAAATCTTTCTATCTGGTGTTTATTATTATTATTATTATTATCATCATTATCACCGCGTCTTACTACCCGTTTGGGTTATACGCACTTACGCTAATGTGTAATGGTAGGGTGATTGTGAGATGAAATGGAGGACCTACAGTTTAACGTGGAATCCGAACCACGGTGGAGGCCTGGCATTCCTCACATTCACAAGATGTCTTGTCAGAGGTGAAGGAAGGGTTTGGTAATCAGATAAATCTGTACCGGGACCGAGGATTGAACCCTGGACCCTCAGCACAGAAGTCTGACACCTTACCCCTAGACTGCCAGGTCACCTTTTTATCTGGTGGATAAGTTAAAAGTGCGTCTTATGACAGCCAGATAAAATGTATTTATCCATCACATTTTAATCGGGAGGTTTAAGTACCTGATAGCTTTTATCTGGAAGTTAAAATGGTTGTCGCCATAGTGACGCGTTGTTTTTAATTAGGTTTCGCCAATCAGAATCTGTTTTTAGGTTAAAATCTTGGTTAACGTGTTTAGTAAGCACAGGCCCGGTCTCTAACTATATAAAGTTAGAACATTTCAATCTCTTTAATATAAACTGAAAAACTATTTGTACAGTTATATTTAATATAAGAACAAATTATCAAAATGTGAGTACAATAAATGACATTTTGTAAACGTTGTACTCAACTATTGCCCACATTTTGGCAGACATTGAAATTAGTACTTGCAAGACATCTTAGCTTCTACCCCCACGTCACGCCATCTGTTTCCTCGCACTCGTTTAGCCGCCATTATTTAACAAATGTTGAGTGTTCTCACCACTCGCTAGGTTGTAGCGCTATCAATAGGGCTTATACGCATGCGCACACCAGTAAAAACAGTATCAACCTTGTGTGTTCTGAATAAAAATATATGTATCCTACAGATAGCTATCTGGCAGATAAATTAAGTTTATAAGACTCGTAAAACATTCAACTGGCTGATAAATGTCATCTGGTGGATAACTTTAACCTACCAATAGCAATATTAATCAGGTAATCATAAGACTGGCCCTAAGGAGCACAGGAGTATCAAAATTGTTATGGGGGAGGTCTACTACAAATATTCTTTTAGAGGAGACTGATTTTCAAAATTTTACGGACGAAGAGCACTCCAAATAGCTACAGGGCTATTCCATTTTAAATTTCTTGTTGAGGGAGGGTCTTCAGACCCCCCCTTTGACTTGATGGGCTGATATCCTCAACCCCCCACCCCTTTTATGTTGCTAATTTCCCTTTCCAAACAAATAATGTTCCGCCACCAATGTGTCAGAATTTTTCTTTCCCATTTGAAGCTATGTTTCACATTGCCAAAGATAACATATTTTAAGTCACTAAATTTAAGTTACCTGACTCCTTAGTTCATTCAGTAGCACCTCTGTCAGTCACTGACCTTAGGTTCCCGGGTTCAGCTACTGACACTTTTCCGGTGAAAAAAATCAGTCTTTGATGAAATTTGGTCTTTCCCTTTCACAGCGATAAACCGATGGCTGGAAGACTGGGTGTTGTGTCTGTTCTAGAATTGTTTGTGAGTCGTGTGCTTATAATTATCACTTGTTTCGTAAGGTGCCCCTTAAGAAAGCGATAAAAGTTTGTTTAAAAATACTTTTTTTTTAGCGGCGAGTTTTACTACCCGTTTGGGCTATACGCATACGTACTAATTATACACATGTGCTAGGGATGAGTAAGGGTGAATTTAGAATAAGTGTACTCGTATTTACCTGGATGGATAGTGGAAAACCATTTAGGAAATCAACCTTCAGCACTCCCAACCGGGATTCGAACACTGATATCCCAGGTATCGGCAATCTATTCTACTGCCAGAGTTGTGCCTTTACACCATTCGACCGCCGATGCGGATTTACGACTTAATAAGTTGGACAAGGTCCAGAGAACGTGTTTCAGCAATCCTGGTTCTTTGGCTGAGACCATCTCGACGGGGGATGATTTTCTGGTTAGTTTCGGGCTTCAGAACAAGCGGTGCAAATGGGGAGGGGCGTGTCACCACCCAATGTGTCTTCACGTTGAAATATTTTTGTGACGTCATTAACCCATCTTGTACTGGTGACTGCTTATTTCACCAGGCTCAGGCCTTTTACAATTCTGATTGCCGAATAAAGTTTGCCGTCCACTGATTCAGACCGAATTGGAAATGACCAGTCGAACAAAAAAATAAACTTTTCGGGTTATACACATAGGCCTACTAACGCTAATGTGGTAGAATTGAGGAAGATATAATTTTTAAGAAAATTTACTAGCATTTTCATGAATAGAACAGGGGAAACTTTTTTAAACACCCTCAGTACACCCAACCGAGACTCAAACCCCGATCTCACCTTCATTGGCAGTCTTATTCTATTTTGAGAGTGACACCTTAGATGATTTGACCACCGAAGTGTGTCCTAATTCACTTGGAGAAAGACGCAATTAATTTACGATTAAAAACAAACCTCAAATAGTTTCTAGAGGTATTTCATTTTCAAGATATTTCTAGATGAATATCACTCCAAATAGCTTCTAATGGCATCCAATTTCCAAACATTTGCAAGGGATGGGAACTCTGAAATACCCTGTGATGTGTGGGTCAAGTTTCTAAAAGATTTTCCACACATTTCCTGACAGCTACGAGAAGAATTAACTTGTCAAGAGCGATAGAGAGAGGTTATATTGACTCTGCCTCTCTCTCTTCAGTAAATATCCTGTTCTCTGTGCAGCGTATACAATGATAGATTCATTCATACGACTTTGTGTGAACCATCTTGAGGATAATAACTTACAAACCAACAACATAATAAATGTGGGATTGGATCAAAACTTGGACTATAAAACAACGATGACAGTGGAGGTTTTCTTTGATAACTGTAACAGTGATGGCAGTGATCAGTTCCATCCTGTTCTTTGGAAGAGGATGCTATTCTTTTTGTCTTCTTCGGGAGGCTCACAGGTGCTTTGATGCTAATGTTGGTGTAGCAGCCGGGAGAGAATGGAGTTTCTCCAAGGGACCATTTATACAAGTTCAGCGGAGCGAGTGAGAGGATTTCAAATTAGTTCATATAGTCGAGAGTGAGCGTGTGAATAAAGACGTCCGTCTTGTCTGTTTTACAGGTGATGGAGAGGTTTGTTTTCAAATTTAGGTCGAGTGTCCTGAGTATGGCTGTTTTTCCTTAGTATTTTTACACTCTATCTCCACGCAAGCTCGGGTATTTGGCTTGAGACTATTTAGGTTCCAAACAGGCTTGAGACTATTTAGGTTCCAAACAGGCTTGAGACTATTTAGGTTCCAAACAGGCTTAGAGACTATTTAGGTGCCAAACACGCTTGAAACTATTTAGATTCCAAACAGGCTTGAGACTATTTAGGTGCCAAACAGGCTTGAGACTATTTAGGCGCCAAACACGCTTGAGACTATTTAGGCGCCAAACACGCTTGAGACTATTTAGGCGCCAAACACGCTTGATATTATTTAGGCGCCAAACACGCTTGAGACTATTGAGGTGCCAAACAGGCTGGAGTTTATTAAGGATGCTGAATTTGAGAGTACTGATAAGTGTTGCAGACGTTTAGAAATCCCGGATTATTTATTAAGTGGTTCGAAACTTTTTAATATTGTTTTCACCAAAATGTAGGCGAGATTTCTCATCAGTTAATAAGCTCAAATTTTAAGCTTAAAGTGTTCAACAAAAGTGTGATAACTTATATAAAACCCAATACAATAATCCCACAGTATCTTTAAACCTTCTGTTGTGAATCTATCAAAACGTGACTTTATATGATAGAGGAAGACTAGATCTAGGTTTACAACCTTTTGCTTTATTCTCACAAGTACAAATTTTCGCGTAAAACATCGTTGATTTTTTTTAAATAACATTTCAGAAACTTAATGATAATTTTCGCCCACGTTTTGTTTAAAACACTACTAAATAATACCATACAAATTGTTAAATAATGCGAGATTTTTAAACTTCTGTCTTAATAAGCTCTCCAGAATATGTCTCTCAACTCGAGAAGCCTACAACAACTCCTATTTAAATTCATCGTGGTAATCATCAAGAGGTCACGGGCCACGGATGATTGGTAACCCACTATAATCAGTAGGTTCCAGAAGCTAATGGTCCCAGATTTGTTAAGTGCCGCGAAAGTTGGCAATAAAAGCGTTTCCTCCTAGTTGGCATTATTAAAAGAACATGTTTACTGTATACTCTGTTGTAATAAAGTAGATACTTCTTGAAAACATTAAAGAGTGCATGCGTGGTAAAAAGAGAACGAGTTGTTAATCTGGTCCTTAGATCACAAGCAAGCAAGCAAGCACAGGGGTAGAGCAAATTGTCCTTCTGTAACATCCGTTCTGTTTGTAATGGACCAAACCATACTCTCAAATCAAATCATCAGGGCAAAACTCGAGATACCCGTATCGCAGGGCGTGTCGAATAAACGTCAAGCTCATCTAGTATGGCTTGTACTTTCAGGTAGTGATGGGAACAGGAGTATTTTACCACTCTCCCATCTGTGACGTCACGATGGCTTGGATTTGTTCATTTAAGGTGACTGCCTAGGTGGCTGAGTTATTGCCAATCAGTAGAGCACCGTAAAAATTGTTTTATTTATAGTTAAATTTAGTTTTTTGACTCTCACTTTCTGGTGTTATTTCGTGTTTATTTAAAATTAAATGTTATCTGAGATATTTAAGAATTATTTACATATTGATACAATGTATACAGAATTAAAATTTATTATTGAAACCTTATATATTTGCTTTAAAATTCTTTGCAAAGTTTGTCTGCATATTTCACAATGTTGTAGCCCAAAGTTAGCATACAATACAACAAAATACTAATCAAATTACAGCATGGTCACCATTTAGGCTTAATTTATTCTTAATTTCGTGTTTATTTAAAGATTTTTTTTTGTGTGAAAGCGGTGTTATTTCGTTTTATAGGAGGATTTCGTGTAACAAGACGATTTCGTTTTATTTCGCTTTTCAAAAACATTTTAAATCGTATCTAAAAACTATCAAAGGAAAAAGTACTTGATTCCATCTTTGTATTGCACTTTTCGCTTTATCGCGTCTTACCATGTTTACCAATCAGATATTGCACTTTAGGTTAAATATTGGCAAAACCTTTTACAGTACACGAGTTTGTTGTTTATTGTAATGAACACAATACTATTTTAAATGATCCCTCACACAGGCCTATATAAACTTGTAAACATAGTTATATAAGTTAAAATTTTCTAATTTGAAAATTCCAAAATTCCACAAATTCTGTTTGATCACACCTAAATGCTAGTGTAGGACCGTAAGAAGGAGCTTTGTGAATCGAATGATGAAATGTAATAAGGGGTGTCACAACACATTGTATTGCCATTTGTATTTTTCTCATCCCCTGTTTGTTCTCCTATTGCCGGACAGCTCACACATTTGATTTCGGACGTTTATGAATTTCTGTTCGGCTATTCTAACGATTTAATGGTTGTAATTCAACGTTTTATATCAGATTGTTAAAAGTGTGACCGAGTTAGTGGGTCCTAAACACGTGGCTGATTCTAAAGGTTATTTGAACAGACTGTACCAAGATGACCAGACTGTTTCGAGGCATTTGGCTCTACTCACGAACACGACCAACTCATGCACTTAATGCAATTAATTCGACGACGTGCACTCCTCAAACGTGAAGTTTCTGAGAAATGGTAATAATACGGTCATGTTATGCTCTCGGCCGGCCGGTCTTTTTGCGAGCCAGGGACCAAGTTAATGTCGTGGTAACGAGGTTAGCACAAGAGAGCACGTACAGTAGTTCATAGCGTTATCTGTATGATCTCCTCGCCCCATTCACTTGACATCGCGTCGCAGTTGGGTTTATCCCACTTTCACTGACGGTAAAATAATGATCGACTGGTTTCATGGATACGAGATGTCTCCTCGACTCTGCTTCTCGCAACGTGAAATACTGATATTTGACCCAACTGGGACTCGAAGCAAAGTCTCTGGCCTAACATCGTCCGACACACATGGGTAATTAACGGAACCTACAGTCTAATTTTTACAGGTAGAACAGCTATACAAGTTATTAGAACATTTTTCACGTGTTCATGTCCGAAACCTTAGCTCAGTCGGTAGCGTGTCTCTTTGTTGAGCTAATGGTTCCAGGTTCGATTCCCAACGTTGCTGAAAAAAATATTATTGGTTAATATGAGTTTACCATTTCACATTGATGAGTTAACGGCCGGGGGGCTAGATGTTGTGCCTGTTCTAAATCTAAGTTAGTTTATTAGTCGTGTGCTGATATGATCAGTCGGTCTAGAAACTGCACGTTAAATACTTTACCTTAAATAAATTGAGTGAAAGTCACGTGTTCATATGTCAAGTTGTGTGATCTGCAGCAGCCACTGTTTATATATATATATATATATATATATATATATATATATATATATATATATATATATATATANTATATAATGATATAGTAAAATGTTATTAAAGTTGACCGTAAAATAATATAATCATGTTACACGTATTTACAAAAATATTTTTCCCAATAAAATTATATTTTAAATGGTAGGGATTGGTAGAAATGTTTAGAGGAAATGCACATCACATTAGCGCGGAGAGTGAATTTAAAAAAATACACAATTTTAAAAATAACCTCTTCTATGAACATGGAAGAGATCCCTGCTGTCACAAGCAAAATGGTATATCGCGAGACATACATCTTATATCGCGAGACCACCGGTGTGGATGTGTATTTTAAAATAAAAATGAAAGAAGAAAACCCCAGAGACATTGAATCTCCCGAAGTGTATGCACACTTTTAAAGCCAATAAACCTTTGCGCGTTTGTTTTCTGACGTGGCCTTTTTTCACGCGCGTGCGAGGACAATTGGGTGAGGGGATGTGTGGGGGAGAGTGAGGGTAGCAGGTGTGAGGAATCACGTGTCATTCACACCAGGGACACGTACACTTCTTCTTCACTGGCGGTAGATATCACAGGAACTGTTCGCTCAATGAAACCAAACAAACATCTTGATTGACTTATGATAGGACCTTTAAAAAATATAAACTTTTACCGTCAACACTGATAGCACTTTACTATATTATTAGTGTTTTTTATGTTTTGATAATATATATCAAAAGTTACAGTTTTAGGTCAGATGACTTGACGTATTAAGTGTTTTTTTTTATCATCGTGTCTTACAACCTGTTCAGGTTATACGCATGTATGATTATTACTCTAATGGAGTAAGAATGAGAGAGGAAGCATTTTAGAGGTAATACACCCACATTTGCATGAAAGAAGAGTGGAAAACCATTTATGGAAAACCTCCCACACTAGACCCGATCGGGATTTGAACCTTGATCTACCCACCATCAGCAGTCTATCACGAGGGTGACGCCTTAGACCATTCGGTCACTGAAGTGGGTCGTGTGAAATTAAACTCAATCTCGTTTTTATCTGTCAAATAAGTCTCTTCCTATGAAAATTAAACTTTGGGCCAGTTTCATAGTCAAATTTAGTACGCCTCAAAGTGCGGCGCTACACTAAGTACATGACGACACCTACCTAAACCAGAATGGAATGTGCCAGTTTCCTATGAGAGAGCGGCCCATTCCATTCTGGTTTAGGTAGGTGTCGTCTTGTACTTAGTGTAGCGCCGCACTTGAGGTGTACTAAATTTGACTATGAAACTGGTCCTTAAGGTCTAGTAACTTTTCTAGTTGTCTCCCTATTAAAATTGGATTATAGGTCTAGTAACTTTTCTCCCTGTCAGATAAGGCTCTTACTCTTAAAATTGGACTGTAGGTATAGTAACTTTTCTGTCAGATAAGACTCTTCCTCTTAAAATTGGATTTTAGGTATTGTAACTTTTCTAGCCGTCAGATAAGAGACTTCCTATTAAAATTGGATTATAGGTCTAGTAACTTTTCTCCCTATCAGATAAAGCTCTTCCTCTTAAAATTGGACTGTAGGTCTAGCAACTTTTCTGTCAGATAAGGCTCTTCCTATTAAAATTGGATTGTAGGTCTAGTAACTTTCCTAGCTGTAAGATAAGAGACTTCCTATGAAAATTGGACTGTAGGTCTAGTAACTTTTCTAGCCGTCAGATAAGACTCTTCCTCTTAAAACTGGACTGTACCGAGGAAGATTCTTGTTTTTAATCGTCTAGATCCCCCAGATATTGCAGGGAAATTGCTCCGTGTCCCTCCAGGACGGATTTAGATCTCCCGATATCCGGGTTGAAGTACCGGTTAGGAACGTATAATTGTTTTGGTAGGTGCATGTCCCGGGCGTCAAATTGGAGACCTCCCGAAGTCAGGAAACCGCACGAGAAACAATTAGCAGCACCTCACGACGGGTAGGGAACTTCTTGCAAGACACCCTCCATTACCTTCCTCCACTGGGGAGAACAACGGCTCAAGAAACGATTCCTTAACAGGTGGAGTAACAATACAACAGAATTAATTAAAAAATTAACTCTCCGAGTCGGTGAGCAACTAATGACTTAATTAATAACCTATGACCCACCTCGGTGGCGTAGTTGGCTAACGCGATAGTCGTGTTGAGTTCCACTGCTGAGGACGGGGAGATCGTGGTTCGAATCTAGGTCCGGTGAACTGGGGTTGGTTTCTCCTAATTGGTTTTCCACTCTCCCTCCACGCAAATGCGGGTTCACTTCCTCTAATTTAACCTTCCCAATTTCTAATCCATTAGCGTGATTAGTACTTAAAGCGTATAACCCGATGTTAAATAAAATAATAATAATAATAATAATAAAAAAATTAATAACCTGTGCCTGTGATAAGTTAATTAATTAATTACTTTCCCGCATTAGTAAGCTCAAGTAAAATATCAGAATAATCAAGTCTGGTTTGCCAATGACGATGAGGTTGGTGTTCAAATCCTGAATGACCTACTCAAGATATTTTTTCTCTCCTACTTAGGTCGGCCATCGTCTGCAGGTCCTTGGGTCGACTCCTGACTCCTGTTGTCATTTTCGGACAGATTATATCCGACACATAATTTGAACCAGCCAAATGTATATAATCTAAAGATAAAAGGGAGTGGAAGATGAATTGTGCCAGAATTAGCTTTTAATTACGGGTTTGTTAATACCACGTTCTAGTCCGGGTTATCTGCAATTAATAACGCCACTACTGTAGGGATGAAGAAGGTATAACTGTGGGGGGCAAGTGTACCCGCATTTGCATGGGGGATGAAGGGGAAACCATTTAAAAAAAAACCATCCTCAGCTCACCCGACCTACATTCGAAACACGATCTCCCCGTCATCAGCAGTCTAGTCTACTGCAAGAGTAGCGCGTTAGACCATGCGGTCACCGAAGAGAGTTTCCCAACCCACTTGACATTCTGAATTGATTTTTTTAAGACACTAGAATAATCGAGCAGAAATTTCTAAACGCTAGAAACACAATGGGCTCACAACGTTCCTGAATGGAGCTGTCAGGCAGTAGAACAAACAGGAGAGGAGGAAAATACAAATGACACTAAAACTATTTGCGTTTTAATCCCCTATTAAATTACATCATGTTGACCTCAGTGGTCTTGGAGTAAATTGATTGCCTCAGGACCCAATCAATCATCATGGGTTCAAACCTAGCCGGGGTCAACGAAATTTTTTTGTGATAAAAATACGTTGCACAACTTCTTTCTAAGGAGAAGTAAAGCCGTGAGTCCCATTTTGATTGTGGAATGTAAAAGGACCATGGAATGTATTTGAAAATACCCTACTCGGGAAAATTGGTGGACCCTTTTGCTCTCATTCATAAAAAAAAGTTTGTTGATATAATCAGTCGGTTCAAAAAATGCACGTTAAATACCTCAAATAAACAAATAGATTAAATCATTCGATTCACAAAGATCCATCCTACACGACTATACCAGTTACCTTTCGTTTCCCGGGCATTTAGGTCTCAATGATTAACCAAAATATGATTTTTTTGGACTTTTTACTTTGTGAAATATCAACTTTTAAGTATATATAGGTATGTAGAGGATCATAGAACATAGTTATATGTTCATTCCAGTAAATACTAAACTGATCTATTATTACTTTCAATATTTAATTTAAGCTCAATATCTGATTGGAAATATTTCGGCTGCCTAGGAAGCCCTCTTAAATCGCCCCCCTTTTAAGTCGTTCCTTTAGAACATGCCCAGAAGAAACTGGAGATTTAAAAAACGAGTCGAGGAACACCGTGAAGTAGAATGAACCCCCTGCCGCGTGATTTTGCCGATCATGCCACGCACGAATGCTTACGTCACCTATCTTTAAAGTACTACCGTTAGAGTGAAGGTCAATATTAAAGGGCAGTCCGGCTGATGAATGAAGCACTCGGCAAACAACGTCATTGAAGCAAATGTGATCGTGGCGGCCAATCAACAACAAGGATTACTAGGCCACCATGCATGAGCCTCAAACTCGATGTCAAAGCATGTATGTTGTAAAAGACAATTGATTAAAAATGGATAAACGTACTCCCCCGAAGTATTCCATGACAAATTTAACGTGGGAGAAAAGGAAACGTGAGAAGGTAAGTTGTTGTTTTTCAGTTTTTATAACAAAATACGTCTTTGGCCATAATAAATCAAATATTGAATCAGTATAAAGTTTAATTTAATTTTCTACACATGGAAGTTTGATGAGCATGGTAATCAAACTCCGTGATTATTGTGGTAAAACTATTCAATAACTGTTGATATTAATATGTGAAGAAAATTAAAATAAACTTATCTACTGATGCAATATTTTTATTTATTATGGCCAAAAACGTTTTTTGGTATAAAAACTTTAAAAATATTACTTTGAATCACGTTGTTTACCTCCTCACATGAAGTCTCGCTTTTTTTTATATAATATATAAATGAAAACAAACAAAAAAAGTAGATTGTCTCAAATCATTTATTTATTTAACAAAGTTTCCTAAACAATTTTTTTTAGAATTAATAAACAAGTGACAGAAGAGCCACGCTCCGCACAAAATTCAAAACTAATTTTAGGATTGTTTTAGTGGCTTTCCCATTAGGACTATACTACGCAATTTGAGGATATTTCCTTTAGAGTAGGCGATGTCCTTAATCATCACCGCACGGGACAACTCTCTCCTTGTTAGTATCACTCTACAAAGCCTCTTGCTGTTTTATTCAGTAACTGGGTTTATACAGTTTTCTGCCACGAACAGACGGGATTGGATCACGTTACGCGCGTGATCTCTTGGAACGGAACTCTTTGATTCGTGTGTTCCGTAATTACTGCTGTATTATTATTATTATTATTATTATTATTATTATTATTACTAGCACCGCGTCTTACTACCCGTTCGGGTTATACGTACTTACGCTCATGTGTAATGGTTGGGTGATTGTGAGATGAAATGGAGGACCTACAGTTTAACGTGGAATCCGAACCACGGTGAAGGCCTGGCACTCCTCACATTCACAAGATGTCTTGTCAGAGGGGAAGGAAGGGTTTGGTAATCAGATAAATCTGTGCTGGGACCGAGGATTGAACCCCGGCCGCCAGCACAGAAGTCTGACACCTTACCCCTAGACCACCAGATCACCATTTACTGCTGTACATTGTATCCTGTTGGTTGAGTTGGATTCTTTTTAATTCATGCTATTTAAGGGTTTCGCCTTCTTGAAGGTATAAATCCTCACACTTACATATGTCTTATGAGCAGGGCCCGGTCTTTGATCACCTAATAATGTTAGAGAAAATTACCTTTATAATGAAACATAGAAAATAAATAAATAAATTGGTCTAAAATTCTCAAAAAATGACCTAAAAGTATGAATAAAAACTCGTAATAAATGCACACGACTGATTCAAACACGCACTCTACAAATGGAAACTAAAACATATCTATGCGATGCGTTTAGCAACTAAACTCTTGTATTATGTTAAATATGATATTTATTTACAAATATCGGCTCCAGAATCAATAGCTAACAACTCTTCAACGCAACCCTCTCCAGCATGGTTGCATTGTTTCAACAGAAATGTGTATTTTACAAGAAAAGGGGATACAAAGTTTATTGCCTACATTATCTTATTATTACAACTGTGTTGAAAACATTTTTTTGTTAGAATATTTATGCATACATGAAACAACCATATATTTTAAAATACAATATACTTTTCAACATAAATTCCTAGGAATGACTCAAAAATTGCTAATTTTTTTTACAGAAACCAAGACAATATTATCTAAAAATTCAAAATGACAAAAATAGATTTAAAAAACCCTTTTCTCAGCCAGGGGATCATGTACAGAATTGATGTACATATAAACATCGTATGTGATGTAAAAACAACATATATATATATATATATATATATATATATATATATATATAAAAAACTTGTCATCAACTTCTGGTGTCTGCGTACGAGAATGCAGCTCAGATTCTTCAAAACAACCAAAATAATTCTTAAATAACCGAGCCTTTTTATTTATGACCATAATAACAAATGACTGTTTTTGTTTAGGGAGGACTACTTTTATTTTAGCCCCACCTCTTACTACCCATTCAGGTTATACGCTAATGGGCTAGGGACGAGAAAGTTTGAATTTAAGGGAAGTGTACCCTAATTTTTGTGGAGGGAGAGTGGGAAACCATTTAGGAAAAACCGCCCTCATTACACCTGATTGGGCTTGAACCACGATCTTCCCACCGTCACGTCGGCAGTACAGTCTATTGTGAGAGTGGCGCCTTAGACCATGTAACCACTAAAGTGGGTTTTAGGGAAGACTAGATCTTTCACCCTTCACCTTAATCACAGGATTTTTAAAATTTGTGTAAAACGTCATTGAAAATAAGCTCATTTTATATTTGACTGAAAAACATTTAGACGATTCGGACAGCACTGAAAATGTTTATTGGAATGTTGATGATTAAGATTAGATTGGACGGATGTTCTGCGATCCCAAGGTCGACGTTGATGCGTCTCGCCCACTGGACGACGCCTGCGTCGTAACTTCTTCTCTCACCCGCTATTTTTAATGTTTTATAATTTGGTAGCCCCTTGCTCCCTCTTTTCTCTCTGACATGTGCTCACACATTTCAGGTGGTGACGCAACATACACCATGTTTCCTTGCTATCAGTCGACCGAGAAATCTGCCTCGATCCGTCATGTGAATAAATGCGCCTAGTAAACAGAAAGGTTGAGGTTCCAGAACCCGTCATATTCTCCTTCCTGTCTACTCTAGCAAGATATATTTTAACGTGCGGAAAACTGCTTCGCTGACCGCATGGTCCAAGGCATCACTCTCGTGTTAAACTAGACTGCTTATTACAGAGAGTCCGGGGTTAGAATATCGGTCAGGTGTACTGATGGGGGATTTTACAAAAAAAAAAAATCCACTCTCACTCCACGGAAATGCGGGTACATTTTCTTTAAATTCAATCTTCATCACTAGCACATTAGCATAATATGTAACTGGAATGGGTAGTAAGACGCGGCGCTAAAAAAATACGCTAATTTGATAGGCGTGACAAAGGTAGAATTCACTGGACTATACCCGCATTTGCATGTCAGGCAAGTGGAAAACCATATTTAAAAAAAAACCACTCTTAATACAGCCCTAGTATTTGAACCTTAATTTCTCTGTTATCGGGAAGCCAGACTAAATGAGCTTGATGTTTGGACCCCGTGCCCTCCAACGTTTGTATTTATTTGTTTATGTGTCTATATATGACATTTGATAAGCCCATTTCCGGTATTTGAAACTACGAGAAAATGAATGAACCTATTTTGACAAACAAACATTCGTTTTAAAAGTCAGGGGTTCAGGATTTCGGAAAAAATTATGGCTTCCAATGAAAACCTGATTTCCCTGGAGAGTTTCCAGCTTTTCTGCGCTGTGCGCATTGGCTCATCCGTACAATCTTTATTTGTTTAGATCGCAATGGAAAACTTTGTGTATATTATTATATATCAGTAAATAAAATATTAATATTTGTATGTATCTAATTTTATATATACACACATATATATAATATATATTAATATATTAATATTATATATATAATATATATTAATATATTAATATTATATATATAATATATATTAATATATTAATATATATTATATATATAATATATATTAATATATTAATATTATATATATAATGTATATTATATATATTAATATATATTATATATTTATATATAATATATTAATATTATATATATAATGTATATTATATATATTAATATATATTATATATTTATATATAATATATTAATATTATATATATAATGTATATTATATATATTAATATATATTATATATTTATATATAATATATTAATATTATATATATAATGTATATTATATATATTAATATATATTATATATTTATATATAATATATTAATATTATATATATAATGTATATTATATATATTAATATATATTATATATTTATATATAATATATTAATATTATATATATAATGTATATTATATATATTAATATATATTATATATTTATATATAATATATTAATATTATATATATAATGTATATTATATATATTAATATATATTATATATTTATATATAATATATTAATATTATATAT
>CABEEJ010001195.1:66447-128857 GCA_901482245.1 Timema douglasi
ATTGATGAAAGTTTTTTTAGTTTGAAATGTTAAAATAATTTCTTTAACGATGTCGTTCATAATGAATAAGTTTTTACAAAAAAAACAACAACTTTATATTAGAATATTTGAGAATTTCCAAAATGGCCTTGAAGATTTTGTTCAAAACGAATATCTTGGAATTGCTTTTCATGACATTAATATGTTTTTTTCATTTCAAGGTAGTTTAAAAATAACTTATTTCTTAAATTGAAATTTATTAAAACTATTTGAACAATTTGGTTTAAAATTTATAAATAAAGAGGGTTTATTGTGATACTATTATTATTATTATTATTATTATTAGCACCGCGTCTTACTACCCGTTCAGGTTATACGCACTTACGCTAATGTGTAATGGTAGGGTGGTTGTGAGATGAAATGGAGGACCTACAGTTTAACGTGGAATCCGAACCACGGTGGAGGCCTGGCATTCCCCACATTCACAAGATGTCTAGTCAGAGGTGAAGGAGGGGTTTGGTAATCAGATAAATCTGTGCCGGGACCGAGGATTGAACCCCGGCCGCCAGCATAGAATTCTGACACCTTACCCCTAGACCGCCAGGTCACCTTTATTGTGATACTGATAAACAAAATTATATGTTTGTTTTTTCTGAATAAAACTTACTTGAGGGTAGTTTACTATGGTCATATTTTAGAAAATTGTGGTCCAAGCTACAGGTGCACTGTATGAGAGAGTTTGTGCGATTGTATCGTACCGTTTATTTTAATGGTGTTCAAAACAAAGTTCTATAATCAAACGACATTTTGTTTTGTGTGTTCTTTGTTTACCCTGTAAGGTAACAAACTTACTTGGCTTGGTTCCACTATGACACAGCTTATAAGATAGGGTCATAGTGTAATCCATCAAGGTAAGCCTGTCACCTTTGAGTTTACATTCAGACTCCTTTCCTAATGGATGTCTTAACTGTAACAAATAATATAGAAAATGAAAGAAAAAAAAGAATGATTGATGATGTTTCTTAGAAGAGACGTTTCAACTATTGATTTGGTATTTTAGTGCAACTTATAATTACCTACAATACTCAAGAGAATAGTAATTACTTTATTGGATGTTTAATTTTCTTCTACGACTATTAAGATACGTTACAATAACCGTGTTCAGTCACCGAAGATCCAATAGAGTTTTTTTTTGTCGTACCCGTTAGTACCGATCATAGCCGAAATTTCAAATACAAATAGTTTCATTGTAGGCTTACAAACTATCATAACAAAAAATGTGTTCTAAAATGTTATTTTTTAAAAAAAATTACCCCCATAGCTTAGTACAGGGGTTCCAAAACCTTTTATACCAAAAGAGCCCTTGCGCCAGAAAAAATACGTTCTGGAACCTTCATGATTTTATTTTCTTTGTAAGCTGGTACTAATATTATGCATTTCAAAGACGACTATTTAATTTTACAATTATTATAAAACAAATGGAAAGCGTCACATGTTCTGGCTGTCTCTTTGGAAGATGTAATTTATTTAAATGTGAAATAATTGGCAATTATTTTTTCATATCACTACGTCTTACTACCTGACCAGATTATACGCTTATGTACAAATTACGTTAGTAAGTTATGGTCAAGAAAGGTTGAATTCAGAGGAAGTATACCCGAATTTGTGTGGAGGAAGAGTGGAAAACTATTTAGGGAAAAACCACTGTCAGTGCACCTGATCGGGACTCGAGCCCCGATCTCACTGTCTTCAGCAGGTAAATCTAACAAAAGAGTGGCGCCTTACACCATATGGCCACTGGAGCATGTGGCAATCCTAGTTACTGATGCAATTTTATATTGTGAAAAACACAATAAAGAAGGTGACATGATCGCCTCACTGAGCCTGAGATAACTATGACAGAGCACAGTTTGAAAACAGCTGGTTTAGGAGAGGTCTTCCTTCAATATTTATTTTGTTTCTTTGAAATTCACTGGAGATGCTCTCGAAATGTGTGTGCGTGCGGCTGCCAGGAAGGTGGAACGTTACACACAGACCCGCTCTTATAAACGTTTAGGAACAATACGTACATACAGTAAATTGTGTGTACAATCTAAATACTGGCGTGACGTCACTGAAAGGTGTTGTTTCCTCCTTGTTCCAGATGGCGGCGCTGTCGGAGTGGCCAGGCGCGCGCATGCGCTAATAGATCAGGACGCCGCTCGGTGCTGCCAACCTGACGGCGACAATTGTCACCAGTAGCGTGCGCAGAAACTCCGAGTACAACACCTGATTGTCACCCCCCCCCATTCCCCCCATCACCCCCACTCAATCATCCCATCTTTCGCGACCAGAGTGGACCCGTGTCTCTCTATCGAAGTATGATAAGTCACACCGGAACCTTCAAACCTCTGACACCTAGAGAGTGGGTCTACTACACCTATTTTTCTATGATACTTTTTTTCGTTTACTTTTATATATTTTTCTTGCACGAAGAACCGTTTTTCGTCCCACTTTTGAGGCAGTTGCGCCACGAATCTTTGACGAAGGAAAACCACAGCTCTTAAATTTATATGTTCCCGTTGACGTATCTGTGACGTATCAGGTTGTGATCGGTTTCCTTAGTTTACCCCTAAAATTTACGTTTCAACCAAACAAAATAAGTTGCGTTTATTTTCAAAAGACAAGTTCAAGTTCATCTAAATAAATATTTGAAATCTCCCTTTTATTTTTTCGTGTCTGTTGTTTCGTGAGAAAGAACAATTATGTGAACCGAGTGCATTCTGGATAAATAGTTTTTTTTTATCGGTTTGTGTTTTCCGTTTTTATTACCCGCGGGGCGGACATTGCGTTAGGTCACCCACGACGTAACTAAAAAGTAACAACACTCCTCGGGTCGTCATGTTGTCCTACATGCTCCCCGTGGAAGAGAAGCCGCCGCCAATACCCAACAAGAACCACCTCCAATTAGACCTCGACCAATCCGAAGGGGTCGGCGGGGGTCGCCACCACCACCAGCAAACGACGCGCGTACAGCGCAGTCCGCGCCACGTGGCGCACACGTGTTTGTCGCAGCCGATGACCAACGGCAAGGTGTCCTCCAAGGCACCTACCATCTCCTCGGAGAGTAGCGTCAGCAGTATCAGCAGCAGTGACGTTGGAGGTAGCAGCAGCACCACCAGTCAGCACACCGCCACGCCGACAGACAGGCCGAAACCGAAACTCGTCATCAACGGCACCAAACACGCCCCTTTGAAGAGGTAAGAGCTTTTACTTTATGTTTCATCCCCGCGTCTTACTACCCGTTCCGATTTTACTCATTATATATTAATTACACTAATTGGTTAGGGATTAGGAAGACTTAATTCAGAGAAAGTGGACCCGCATTTGTATGGAGGGAGACTGGAAAACCATCTTAGGGAAACCCACCCTCATTGTACCCGATCAGATCAAGCCCCAATATACTCGTCTTCGATAGTCTAGTCAAACTCGAGATTAGCGCGTTAGACCATGTGGCTGCTGAAGCGGGTATTTGAGGTATTTAACATGCACTTTCTGAACCGACTGTATCAGCACACGAGAATTTCTATGAGCGAGAGAGAAAAGGTCTACCAATTTTGCTGGTAAAGGTATTTTCACATAACTTCCAGGATTCTTTTACATGTTACAATTGACACCGTACTGACGGTTTACTTCCCCTCCGAAGAAAGTTGTGCTACGAATTTTTATCGCTCAAGAAAAATTCATTGGCCTGGGTTTGAACTCGTGAACTTTGGATCCTGAGCTGAGCACTTCACACCAAGACCACCAGGGTCTACAATAATAACAGTAATAATGTTTAATAATAGGCAATATTCGTATTTATAGTTATGTGCTGTTAATATAATAAATAGAAATAATTTATAATTTGTGTACAAAATAATAATAGTATTTACCACAAAATCTTCACATATTTATACATTTATGGACATATTAAATTAATTAAATGATGAAAGCAGAACTAAATAAAATAAAGCTAGAAAAAATTAAAACACAATGTCATACCACACACACATTGCCAGGTCATATACACCAGACACATACATTTAATATTCATATATAAACAACATGGATATAGCAAATAAGTTAAAACATAAAATAATTCATGATAACAATATTTAGTAATTATATTGTCCTACATTACATACATGTTTTATACATTGTAATGAAATAGATTTCTCATTTCGTAATAATGCTAATCAAAATTTCCCACCCTTAATATATTTCAAATTAATGAATAATCTCAGAATATAAAACTAAATACATTCACATGTGTTTGGAAATCTTCTCATGCACATGGGTGATATTTTTTTTACGTTGCTTACGACCAAGATATTTTGTTCACAATCCCCCACCCTTATTGCAAATACTTGTGAAACATAACAACTTCGAAAACAGAAAGAGAAATGTTACAGAGCAAAATGGTTATAATTGGGAGGTTTAGAATAGTCTAATATTCAGGTAAGACAATTGAAGAATTAAATTAATATATAAAATTGGTCGTTCTTCAATTGTCTTACCTGAATTGTCTAACCCTTCCAATCATAACAATTTTGCTCTGTAACATTTCTTTGATAAATTGCATTCTTAGGGAGTGGTTGCATATATAATTGATCATTTATGACATGGGATATTTATCCTTAATATCTTCTAGTAATCCTTGTAATCATATTTTATCTAATATCGTTTCTTTAAAAACATTTTTATTGCCATCTTTTATAATAAACTGTCTTTTAACTCACTTCCAAGGTTTTATTAACTTATTGTAACAACCCTTGATCTCTTTTTATAAATTACTTCCCTTGCAAATTTTCAATATACATTTCTCCTTACTAAAGTTAAAATGAATATAACTACAATTGCTGTATATATTGTTCAAACATAATAATTCTGCTCTTATAATTAAATACAAATATGTATCTTCAAATTAACTGCTTTCACATATAAGTCATATTAAAAACTGACCCTTCTCGCCATCACTCCGGATCCCAAGGAAGATCCACGAGAGACTCGACCACAAACAACAACAAAAACAATCTCTTCAACTTGACTTAGACAACGTGGGACTCCAAAGAACAACTCCGAAACATCCCTTTACAACATAACAGCAATAGGCCCTAATAATAATAATAATAATAATTATTATTATTATTATTATTATTTTAATGTATATACACGTGTATCAGAGATGAGGAAGGTTGATTTTAAAAGAAGTGTACTCGAATTTGTGTCGACGGAGAGTGGGAAACAGTTTAGAAAAAAACATCTCCCGTACACCCAACTGTGATTAGAACCCCTTTCTCCCAGTCATTAGCAGAGTCAAGAGTATTGCGAGAGTGACGCCTTTAGACCGTTCGACCCCCGAAGCTGGTAGTTAAAAGCGTTTTACAATATTTTTTCTTATAGGAATGGACATATTAAAGGCCTATTTTATCCTATCAAACTACGACTGAATAGTAGAATGCTGCTAGTAAAAAAACCATTTCAAATGTCCTTTCCTATAAAAAAAATTGACTCTGCCCCTTTTCGGAGATGAAATGGGGCCGAATATAGCATCTTAGAACCGCTATTTAGTCTGAAAGGTTTCAAGATTACAGTCCAATTTTCATAGAAAGAACCTTATATGACAGCTATATAAGTTACTAGACCTACTTTCACGTATTCATACATCAAGTCATGCGATGTGCAGATGTCACTTTAGATAGCTATTACAACAACTATAAAATAACATTAATAATATGGTAAAATGTTATCATTGTTGATCGTAAACAAATATGTTTGTTATTCACTTAACATTTTGCTGCCTGAAAGTATTATTGATGAACGAATTGAGATATTATTGTATGTCTAAAGGCCGATACACACAGAATGCTAAGCTATGCTGTGCTAATACTTTAGTCTGTTTGGTTTCACACTCGTTGCTAAGCTAAGCAATGGCCCCTCTTTTCTCTCCCGAATTCAGTGTTGTTTCTTTCTGGCCTGCTCCAGTGAAATTCAGTTATGATGGCGTTCTCCAAAATGTCTTGTTCAGATGATAATACTGAGGAAGAGAAGATGCTGCTGTTAGCAGTTGTTTTGGAAGATGAAGAAAATTTAGAAGGTGCAGGTTTGACATGATCAATTAACGCTTCCATTTTAATATAAAAACACTTATTTATATAAAACCTAAATAGAATATTACTTAAATACACGTGAAACAAACTGAAAACCAAACTTCAACACTTCTCTAGTTATTTTCGCCAAACCAGCACCGTGTCTGTTCAACACGGAGCCCAAGTTGCGTTATGCGCATGCGCGTAGCTTAGCTTTCTGTGTGAACCAACACATTTAAATATATGTTCCGCTATTTTTCTAAAGAGTTAGTAGAGAAAATCTTAACATTACTTAGCGTTCTGTGTGTATCGGCTCTAAGTGACTTACACTACTTGGCTTCTGATTGGTTCAATTAGTCGATTAAAGGTGACCTGGTGGTCTAGGGGTAAGGTGTCAGACTTCTGTGCTGGGGGTCTGGGGTTCAATCCTCGGTCCCGGCACAGATTTATCTGATTACCAAACCCTTCCTTCACCTCTGACAAGACATCATGTGAATGTGAGGAATGCCAGGCCCCCACCGTGGTTCGGATTCCACGTTAAACTGTAGGTCCTCCATTTCATCTCACAATCACCCTACCATTACACATTAGCGTAAGTGCGTATAAACCGAACGGGTAGTAAGACGTGGTGCTAATAATAATAATAATAATAATTAGTCGATTAAAAAGTCTAAGTAAATTGCCCCAAATATAATTAGACACTTAAAAAACCTTAAGATACGGGACGGGTGGCAACCCTCTGGCTAGTTGGAGGGGAAGAGGGTTGTGTCCTATACGCTACTTAACTGCTCTTTTATTCATAGCAGTTTCCGCAGGATCTAGTAACCTCCTCACTTCTCCTAACGTCCTGTTCTTTCTCTTTCGTTTCACATCAATCTCGAAGAGAGAAAAAGATCGTAAAAATCTGTTTTTCACTGTCTAAGTTAAGAAATTCCTCCCCTCTTCGGTATACACACTCCAGTTTTCAACACGCAAACGGAATGAAAATACTTTTTTCTCTAAGGCGTTAAGAAAACTCGTAAAAAGCACCTTTAAATAAAACTTGGCTTGTTGTTTCTTAAAATATATGCTATGGTTGGTTTTGTGATTACATCGCGTTAGCTAACTTACATTCCCAGCCTAAATCACGATTCTTTACTCTTGTAGGGCTTATCCGTAAGATTGTGGTTAATTTCCAACAGATTCCACTAACGCCTGATTCTAGTTTCAATCTACCTCCAGACAAACGCAGGTGTAATTACATTTAACTTACTTTCCTCTGGAGTATTATCTTAGTATATATAGTCTAATCACTATAACAGGCTTTACCTGACAGTTAAAATTGTAAGAACTCTAAAATTTACTTTCGTATCTTCATACGTCAATTCATATGTTTTATAATGGAAAATGCTATCTTATATATATATATATATATATATATATATACATACTGACTTTTCCATATTTATTTGATTTATATTGTATTCTAATAAGTTCTTCCCATCATAAACTGACTATACAACATCTAGAGACCCACTTATGTGACCGCATGGTCTAAGTCGTCACTCTCACAATAGACTAGACTTCCGAGGACGAGGAGAATCGGGGCTCGATCCCGGTCGAGTGAATTGAGGGTGGTTTTCCCTAAATAGTGTTTCACTCTTCATCCACGGAAATGTGGGTACATTTTCTCTAAATGTGACCTTCTCAAACCCTGACACATTAGAGTTATTAGAACAAAAGCGTATAATCCAAACGGGTAGTAAGATTAGGTGCTAAAAAATTTTTTGGAGCATACAAAATATGATAAACACATAGTAGTCAAAATTGACAAAAGCTGGCCATCTCTCAGAAGTGTAAGCCGTACAACTCGAGGATTGACGCATGACCTCATCAATGTAAATTGTATACCTCTAAGAGCTGTAGGATGAGTTTATTCCTATGGCAGTTAAACTATAGTTCAAATATTTGCTCGATACTAGATCATCAACCTCGACCGTGAGCCCGATCGTTGAGACAGGAATCCTTGTGGGTTTGAAACGTGTTGGGTCTCATTTTTTTCTGAGCACTGCGTCTTACCACCCGTTCAGGTTGTACGCATATTTACTAATTACACAAATATGAAAGGGACGAGAAAGGTTGAATTTAGAGAAAGTGTACCAGTATTGGCGTGGAGGGAGAGTGAAAAACCTTATAGATAAAACCACCCTAGGTACCCCATTTGACCACTGAAGTGGGTGTTGGGGTCCTAAACTACGCTTAGAGCATCAATTGTGTAAATTCTCTCAAATAAAAAAAAAATTAAATATGGCTCACACCGGTGGGCATATGTACATTCCGGTTTCTGGAAGCATAAGAGTTCGAATCACGGCTGGGTGTTTATAGAGTGATTTTTCTCGCGTAGTTTCTCCCTCCATGCAAATGCGGGTACGCTTAGTCTAAATTATACCATCCTTATCCTTACATCACTAAAATAAATGAGGATAGTCCGGAGGGGTAGTCACTACCATTTTAGATTTACATTCGTCAAAATTGAAAAACTTATATTGTATGTTTGCCTTTTCACAAATAACAAGGCACAATCCATTTTTCGAAGGCAGGTCCTTTTAGAAAATACAAAAGATATTGACATCTTTCGAAGTCATACTGGTGTGGAGTGATGATGACGACGATTTTTGAAGATATTTATAGAGTGGGCCTCTTCCAGCAAATTTTGAATAACTGAATGCTCTCATAAGATATTTTGAATATTCTTCCTTTGAAAATGTTGATGATCGGATGCATCTTAGGATCTATTTAGAATGCTCTTATAACAAATGTTTGAAAATTTGGTGCTTTAGAATGTATTTATAATTTGATGCCAAGCCATATTTCAGCTTGATGTTTGAGAATATGAGAGGGAGTGATATAATTCTAAAGGGGGCGGGGGGGCGGGGCGGGGGTGGATTTATTCCAGGTAAGGGAGGAATTATTTTCAGGGCCCTCTTCCCCAACCTCCTTGTTCCTACACCAATATTTTACTTTGGTTTGTACCTTTATTAAAACTTTGTTTCCCATTTTACAAAAGAAAAGGAATATACAAACACTAATACGTATCTTAACTGAACACTGAAATGTTACGCACATGATGACGTATTTAAATTGAACTTGATTTACTGCCCGACTCTCTTTCTGTGCCAAATTTAGTTTCACTACGAAAATAATAAGACTCGGTGAAACTTCCAAACACTTCGAAACAAAGGGCAGGCTTAGACTGAACTAATGATACAATTATGAGTGACAAATGCCAGTAAGTTCCTCCGTGTCTGGTGTACTGGGCATGCACTGTTATTTACTATGGATAGGCACTTTATTGCTTGGCATTCACATTTTATTTCATATTTCTTTCATATTCTACTTTTTTTTTTAACTTGTGAATCTGGATCTCGGACCCGGGCCCGGTACCATGGTACCAATATTACCTCCTCCACCTTCCTCGTGACGAGTCTATAAGCAAGTAATATGAGAGCATAACTATAGATCCATCCCAATTTTCTTACGAAAGGATCTGACAGCTATTAAAATTGTATAGATTTACTTGTATATATCCATACGTCAAGTCATGTGATCTGCAGATGTCAGTTTGGATAGATAAACAATAATTATAGAGTAAAGTGCTATATTATTTATATGAGGAACCTATTTAACGTTCACTTTATGAACTGACTGATTATATCAACCCACGACTTATAAACTAACTTAAATCTTGAACAGACACAACACCCAACCCTTGACCATCAAATTATCACTGTGAAATGAGAAACTCTCATTACACCAATAATACAGGAATCGAACCCGCGACTTCTAACTCGGTTGACGGTCCTTTTATCGACTGAGCTAAGGTATCAGACTTAAATTGTTATCAATGTTGATGTATAAAGGTACGTTTTTTATTTTCTAAACTGTGTTTAAAATGTCCATTCATAAGAAAGTAAAGGTATAGCTTCATGCTACTTGTAAATACAGTCCAATACTTCCTTCACCTCTGACAAGACATCTTGTGAATGTGAGGAGTGCCAGGCCTCCACCGTGGTTCGGATTCCACGTTAAACTGTAGGTCCTTCATTTCATCTCACAACCACCCTACCATTACACATTAGCGTAAGTGCGTATAACCCGAACGGGTAGTAAGACGCGGTGCTAATAATAATAGTCCAATACTGATATATTTTCAATGTGTGGTACTACCGTGAAAATGTTCCTACTCTTCACGACTGGAGGGGTATATGATTGCCCCATTCATCCTTGTAGTTGTTTCAAGCAGCGGCAATAGAATGGGAGACAGGGAGCCCCTTCCATGGAGTGATTTCCCCCAGGGCAGTCCATCCTGCGGTCTGAGACCTCGCCTGGCTCGCAATATCTCGAGTTTGAATATGCACTACTGCATAGCCATATTATCACTCTCCTGACTGGCTGTTCTCACGGTACTTCTTGGCTACTGATCTAGAGGTCCCGGGTTCGATCCCAGGTGGTACCATGGGTATTTTTTCCTGAAAGGGGAATTGTCCCTATGCGTACCGAGATCGGGTTGATTAGGCTTAAGTATCATAATCATCATCATCATCATCATCATCATCTCTTCGAGGCGAATTAACCGCATCTACGTTGTGCCGCAATCTCAGAAGATTGTTAGATATCCGCAACTGCCAGTAGAATACCAGTAATATAGCCAATAAACCATGGTAGCATACGCTAAAAAAAACTATCTCTATATAAGTGAAAGTATCGAAATGTACTAGCCTTTTTTTTAGCTGAATTTAAGAAAAATTACACATAGTAAAAAATTATTACTAATCAGATATATATTTTAGTAACAAATTATTTATAATTTCTTGAATTGAAATTGACGAAATAAAACAAAGTTAATTGTCTTTTTTATTTATTTTTAATCAGGACGACAACATTACAAGTAACTAGCATAATTAAGTAATACCCCAGGTTTATTTACGCATATAAATATTCAAATATATTCACAAAGCTATCCATCAAAACGAATCTCACAAATGAACGTTTTTCTATCGCTGTTGTAACCCCAGTAAACAGTGTGCCAAGGCACACAGAACCCATTTCACACAATATTTGTCATTGGAGAACCATTTGTCGCTCTCAAAACACTAAGCGTCTTCATCATTAAAAAAAAAATATTTGAGTTATTTAATGTACACTTTCTGAACCAAATGATTATATCAACACAAGATCATTTCTATGAGCGAGAGCGAAAGGTTCTACCGATTTTCCCGGGTAAGGTATTTTCACCTACCTTCCAAGTTTCTTTTACTTGTCGCAATCGACATGGGAACGACGGCTTTACTTTCCCTCCAAAGGAAGTTGTGCTACGGATTTTTATCTCTCAAGAAAAATCTGTCAATACCAGCCGGGTTTGAAACTATGAACATAGGTTCTTGAGGTGAGCACTTTACCCCGAGACCACCAAGGTCAACGTCTTACTTATTAATTTCTACAACACTCATTTGGTAATCTCATTGTCACCATCAATAGAAAACAGTGTTCCATTCATCGCAGTGTTTCTGTGGTCCTTGCTTGCTTCTGAAAGCCTCAGTTTATTATGTAACTAGTTGGACCCGACATGTTGAGAGCCAACATATGGGGAGAAGTAAGCTGCATTTATTCATGCCAAAGCGTCAGGCTAACATCCTGGGCTTTCCTCTAGTTTTTTATTGTTCTACACATTTCTGGCCAAGGAGAAAGACGTATTACTTGTCATTTATTAAGGTATTGTGTTCGCAGGAAGTGTACTCGTGCGGAAAAAATCAAAACGTAAAAAAACTGTGTGGGATGAAAAAAATATACCTTATCTACTGCAGTGTGTGTGTCCCTTCGATTAGCGAAGGTAGCGTTCCACTTTTTATACAAGTCAATTAGTTGTGTTCACTTTGTTCCATTCCATGACCACAAAACTATGGTATATACAAGTCAATTAGTTGTGTTCACTATTGTTCCATTCCATGACCACAAAACTATGGTAACTAATCTGAAGACAAAACACTCACTGTTTCATCTTGATAGAGCACACACATAACCTCACAAGTCAGCCAACATGCTGTGTTGGCTGTTTATTATCAGAAGTACGGATTTGTTAGTGTGCTACCTAACATTTATATTGCAATGCAGGGTGTTTTTTCTTATCTTTTTTTTCGTTGGCTTCTTTTCGAGCACCATCATCGTTCAACGCTATTATCCATATTTTCTTTTTGTATGATGTTGCTGATCCAAGAACTGCAGAACCTCGGCGAGGACTTTTGTCAGCAGTTTTTTTTAATTAAAGATTGTTGGAACATGATTTAATTCTTCCGGTAAAGTTAAAAGATGGTCACCGTTATCTATTCTCTATTTTTTTTTCCTCCAGATCTTCTGAAATTAAGTCATGATCTTGGAAAACATTTCTATTCATGGGAAACAAGCCACTTTTCCGGATTCCATTTACTACTGGTGTTTTTTTTATTTATCACCGCGTCTTACTACCTGTTCAGGTAATACGCATGTATGATAATTACTCTAATGGTGTTAGGGATAAGGAAGTAAGCGTTTTAAAGGTAGTCTACCCGCATTTTCTTGGAAAGAGAGTGGGAAACCATTTATGAAAAACCATCCTAAGTATACCTGACCAGGATTTAAACCCCATATTCATATTGCAAGTATGGCTTGGGACTTACGCCCTAGACCATTCGGCCACTGAAGCAGGTTCTACCGTAAATGATTCCAAATAAGCTTTCTCCATTAGGTTGGCAATTTTATAGCTTTTTATTACTCGACCCACATTGTTCTTAAGCCAATTCTTAAATTCCTGGGGGTATAAAACATAGTTACCCTATTTAGTTTTTGTTTAATCTGATTCATATTGTCTAGCTAGTTATGCAATAGGACTGCTATTACATATATGACCCACATTCTACATTTTGCCAGGGGGCCCCAAATCGCCTAAGTCACACACTGCCACAAACATGTGCACCTCAAATCAAGAATTTTAAATTTTTGGCTAGATTTTATTTAATTCATTAAAGACTCGGTTGATATAAATAACATTAAGATATATATATATATATATTTCATATAAGATATATATATTTCATATAAGATATATATATTTCACATAAGATAAATTTATAAGACAATCGATATCCAAAAGAGTTGTTGACCCCTGTTTCAACTATTCTAAGTGCGCATGAACATTCTTGAAACAAATGTAAAATACTACTTTACACGCATTTGATCATCCCTGGCCTACCCTAGTGAATTATATGACGTCTGATTGGTAGAATTTCGCTTCGTCATGTTTCTGTCATTAATATCACCTTCCAAAACCTACATTATTTATATTGATCCCTTCTGATGAATGGAAGGAAAATGTTCTTCGAGGGATATCTCGCATTATCACATTGTTATTAACTGACGAGGTTTAATTAAACAGATATGGTGTTATTTTCGACCGATTTAAGGCACGACTAATCTCCAAACAAACTTAAGGTGGGATTTAGAGAACGTGAGCTAAGGGCTGTGGGTAAAACAAATACAATATTGCTTCCGTAGAAACATAGTTTAATTTTCTTCATTTAGTGATATCAACGGTTCTTTAATATCCATCATGAGCACAGCAACATTTGATGAAAAACTTTTTAAACGTTTACATCTATTACTGTTTCTAGCCTATGGCTTGGGTCAATGCTTTATTCAAGCCTATATCTACCACTACCAGCTTGCTCGGCCTGTCGTAGCTTCACATATCTTATAATCTAACTGAAGACTAGGATAAGAACATCCAGACACCAGCCGTTAATTCGTCACCGGGAAAGGGTAAACCAACATTTCATCAATGATATTTTTTAAAAATATATATTCACCTTATTTTGTAGCTCCAATAAGTTTCTATCAAACATTCGAGTTCCATTTTAGTGAACGATTTATTTTCAAACAGTCCAAATATGCTGGCTGTGTTTTGCTAGAGCTTTTACGTTACGTGAACACTAAGTATATCGCTATCCTGGCATTACACGGATATTAATTCCCACTATACACCTAGACATTATTTAATCAGGATTAAAACACGAACGTTTTCAGAGTTGATAAGGGACACTTTATCAATTTTGATAGTAATCTTATTTCAGCCTTAAACTAGCCAGTATATAAACTATTAACCACACAGAAATATTCTTTTTAGACCGATTTGGCCCGGTATACAAATAACATTTCAAATAAAAATGATAGATGGACTTGAGGATTGAACCGATACTTTTGGTCTATGCTCTCACACTGATATATACAGGGTCAATCCTAATCCCTTATTACGTCATCCAGACGCCTAATACATGTTTGCGCATGCTCGTCAAGACCTCTTCTCGAGTGTCCGCGCAGTAAGAGCCACGGGTAGTGTGGACGCTTCCCAGTGCTACTGTCAGGGCAGCGAGTACGCTGGATGGACGCCAGGCACCGGCTATCTCTCTGCTCGCCATAAATAGGACATGGGCTCACGGAGCAAGCCATGGTATGGGGATTGAACTATTGACCATGTAAACTGGCTACTAATACCTTCTTTTTTTTTTACCGCGTTTCCCTACCCGTTTATTAATTTCCTTGCTTCTTTGTATTACTCGTCCGCGATTTTAACATTTATTTGTGCTAACGGGCTATGGATGAAGGAGGGATTATTTTGAAGAAATTTATTGTGAAAATGTAATTAAAATAATCTTTAATATAACTTTAATAACAATGAGGATGTGTATTTTAATAGGAAAGTGGGGGATATATATATATAAACCATTTATCTATTTATTCATTTTAAGTCCAGTGTCGTCATAAAAATTCAATAAAATAGGTGATAAATGAATGGTGGACTAGCTCAGATTTAAAATGAATACAATATTTGGGTTCTCAACCAACATATACATTTCACAACAATAAAATTGATTATCTCAGGGTAAAATTTAAACTAATAATAATAATGTATACAATTGAACACGGGACTCTCTCAGGACCTCTTGAGTCATGATGGGGAAAAATATACCTTTACTGTTTAAGTGGACTTATTGAACAGGAAAATATTTCATAAAACAATTTGAAATCCTTTATATATATATATATATATATATATATATATATATATATAGAGAGAGAGAGAGAGATAGAGAGTGATTTATAGTCAATTTCCTCAATGAGGTTGGTCGTTGGACACAAACAAATACTAATTACGGTCATTGCATTTTGTCGAAGTCATTACTCTGGCAAAAAGGGTATTTTCCAGAGTCCATTGTTGAAACAGAATATTACGTCTAAAAGAAAATTCTTCTGTTGGTGTTTAAGTTGAAATTAATATTTTCTTTGATTTTGGAGCAATAAAATTTTAAAAAGTGAATGAATAGTCGAAATTGTGGTAGAAGACAAAGAATGAATCACGACTAGAATTTAGGTTGATATCACAGAGTCTTCTGTCAATTGTTGAAACTGTTACTGGATCAGACAAACTCGATTGTCATAGCCGTGGTCTGGAGGGGATTAAAGCTGTCCCAAGTATCATCTTATGCTATAAGGGGGAAACTCCTCAGTACACTCACCTGGGGTTCAAACCTCGACCTCCTCGTCACTCTACAGCTATACTGTTTGATCTCTACGTTTATACCGCGTGCCCAACAATCCCTTGCAGACTTAACGTGACCGATTTTTCACCTCGCGTGAAGACTAAAATCCATCCTAACCGGGATTCGAGCCAGCCTCTCTCAGAAAGGAGTTGTTCAGCTCCTGAGTCTACCCGCCCCCGATCTCTCGACCGTGGCTGTGGTACGTGGTATATTTGTCCCGGACCTGTGTTCAATGTGCGGACTGTCTAGAAAGGTCATGGGGTCACACACAATCTGTTGGTTGGATCAAAAACCTTTCTCTTCTCGAGCAAGCCCCGCTATTTCCGTGACATTTTGTCTCCTTGGTGGACCAAAGTTGAACCCAGTGGTGTTCATAGAACTTTACTTTGGGGGTGGAACATGTCATGTGTCGAAGTTATTATATCTGTACCTTTTATCTTAGTTTGGGATTTTAGTGGAAATTTTAATCAGAGTAGATTTGTTTACCCAATCGAAAGCTTTCTCTTAAAATTTAGCTTATGGGTTTGAAACATCTTAAGTGATCTGTGTTATAGTTGTATATTTTAATCTTTTATTAGGGGTGACCTGGTGGTCTAGGGGTAAGGTGTCAGACTTCTATGCTGGCGGCCGGGGTTCAATCCTCGGTCCCGGCAAAGATTTATCTGATTACCAAACCCTTCCTTCACCTCTGACAAGACATCTTGTGAATGTGAGGAATGCCAGGCCTCTACCGTGGTTCGGATTCCACGTTAAACTGTAGGTCCTCCATTTCATCTCACAATCACCCTACCATTTCACATTAGCGTAAGTGCGTATAACCGGAACGGGTAGTAAGACGCGGTGCTAATAATAATAATAATAATAATAATAATTAATCTTTTATTTAAATTATTTACAATCTTTTGGGAAAGGGGGGCAAGATTAAATTGATAAATTTCCTTTTAATCCCCTTTTACCTTGAGAAAAACCAACCATTTAGTGACTTTTTGTTGTTGTTGTAAAAGTGAAAGTATCCACAGTCCGATTTTGTTAGAAAAACACCTTTAAAACAAACAAAATATTTTATTTTTGTTTAAAGTTGATAGCTTTCTACTCTAGTATACGTAAAAATAGCTCTAGTGTTTTTTGTAGCTGCCAGAAGTTATTCCTATTAAAATTGAGCTATCGCATTATTTTCAGGTTCTCTCATACGAAGAGTTAAGAGTCAATATTCGGACGTCAGCCAATCCCCCATTCGACATGAACTGCTTGTTATTTCACATATTGGGCTAGTGGTTAACACCCGAGACCGGACTATAAATACGGCCCTAAACATACGTAAATAATATTTGTGTTAAAACCCCTTAATAAAATACTGAATAAGCCAACACTTCAGTGTTGATCAGGGGACTATCAATCCTAGGACCACACATATTGAACATATTATGCATATTTATAATCCTAATTTAATAATATCCTGCTTCATTGGTCACTTTTTCTAAGGCGTCACTCTCACAATTGACTACTCTGTCGAAGACGGGGAGTTAGGGATTCGAATTCCGGTCAGGCGTATCGAGGGTGGTTTTCATAAGTGGTTTCCTCACTCTCCATCAACGCAAATGCGGGTACACTTTATAAAACCTCAAACTTACTCATCCCTAACACAAACGCATAATTATTACAAACGTGTACAACCCGAACAGGTAGTTAGACGTGATGCTAAAAATAAATAAATGTATTTACTGTGTGTGGCATAAATAAATTATAATGCACGCATAGCATAGTCTACACAATATCAAGTATACCTATACATATCATTATTTCTATGTAACATGTAAACATATAACCTTATTTAGAGTTTGTGTAGGGAAAACAACTTTTAATATACCTGACAGGTATTAAAACTCCGATCTCCCAGTCACCGGGAGCCTTGTCTACAGTAGCCCCATGGCTTCTTTGGTGCTGACTGACAGCCCACAGTTGACAGCTGACGGCTTTGAAAAGTTACCAGACCAAATTATGTATCCCTACGCCGAACCATATGATCTGCAAAAACATGTGTTTAGCGGCTGTCACTTTTGACAGTCAACATTTAGGTATTACCAAACCCTTCCTTCACCTCTGAAAAGACGTATATTAATCACAACTTGTGAATTTGTGGAATGCCAGGCCTCCACCGTGGTTCGGATCCCACGTTAAACTGTAGGTTCTCCAGTTCATCTCACAATCACCCTACGATTACACATTTGCGTAAGTGCGTATAACCCGAACGGGTAGTAAGACGCGGTGCTATTAATAATAATAAGAAGAAGAATAACAACTACTTACCAGTGGTATATAACAACATTCAGCAGAAAGATAACTGTACCGTACCATAAAATCTGATAATTTTAAATTGAAACTCTGGGAAATAGGAAGGGGGTGTGAACAGAAAACGAAGCTTTTAATTGCGATGATAAAGAATTGTCAGGAAGCTTGTGCCAAATACCCAAATAGTTAGTAAATATTTAAATTTTCTAATTCTGGGTTTGTGAAAGATTTGGAAGGGATTTCCAAAATATATATTAAAAACTACTTCTCATTGCGGTTAGAGATTTAAATTTGTTAGCCTGTTTTAAAATACTCCTCAAACATTAGGAAAACAAATTAAATTTCAAAATGAAAGATAGGAAAATGTGAAGATGGAAGTCATCTCCAAAAGTTTCAAAGCTAATATTATATAATATTTCCCTTGTGGTATAAAAGTGAAATATTTACTTACAGTTATAGGGACAACACCAAATAAATAAACATAAGCGCCTAATTTTTTAAAATTTCAAAACAAGGGTCAGAGAATTCAGTTAGGAGTATGAGTGGGAGGGATTTAAGTTTCCAACCTTATTGAAAACAACATTTTTTGGTGCGGTAGACAAAGGATAGATTTGCAAGTAGTTACAAAGACCACTCCATATGATCAGAAAATACTGAAAACTGGTTCCAAAATTTAGGCGTATAGGATTTCACAATCAATTAGAAAAAACTGATTGGTGTATTAGAAAATTGAAATATGGCCGGTAATTACAGGGACCAATATGTATTTATAAAAGGCCATTATTTCATTTATGATGTTTTTTTAACATTGGTACTCTTTTTACTAATTTTGTTTAGTAATAATGTATATTTCATCGTTATACTTTTATTATGATCACTTTTATGCAAATATTTTTAGATGATAGTAAATTCCTATTTTGACATCATGTTTTATCAGTCTGTCTCTTTTCTACGTTTAGTTACATCATTTAAACCAATAAAGGATTGATATTTAAAATTATATAAACTTTTGGATACTTTTACCTTTGGTTAATTTATATTATAATTAAAAATAAAGCTTCCTTAAGACTCCCCGTGCAAAGAACAGTTAGTCCTAGTAAGATATACACGGCACACTTGGATTCTTACAAAAATAAAATTTATGACATGTGTAATTATTGTGTGCAGACTTTTAAATTGGTAAGGTTTGTACAAACAAAGTATGAACGATTATTTCAACTAATCGCTCCCATCCTGTACCTGGGCTCAAGTAGCATTAGGGGTTTACTAGGTCTATTATTTTTAAGTATGATTAGTTAAAACCCTTTTTTTTATCACCGCGTCTTACTACCTGTTCAGGTTGTACGCATATATTATAATTATTCTAATGGGATAAAGATGAGAAAGGAAGAATCTTAAAGGTAATTTATCCGCAGTTACCTGGAAGGAAAGTGGGAAATAATTTAGGAAATTCCACCCTCAATAAACACGACTGGGATTCGAACCCCTATTTCTTTGTTAGCAGAGGGCCAATCTAACATGAGAATGACGCCTTAGACCATTCGACCACTGAAGTGGGTATCAATCCTTAATTTTTCTCTCTCTACTTAGCACCAATACTTTATATAAGAGAATGGTAGTACAGCTTCACGTCAACTTTGGTTTGTAAAATACATTATAAACAATAATTAATATCTGGCTTATTGAAAAGTACATAATTCATTAATGAATTAGACACACTTTTGTTTAGTGATAACTGGTGTGGGAATGTCTTGTGTGTCAGCCAGAGCGAGTTAACAGTTGGGAGTGGCCTAACCAACTCTTGGCTCCACCCCTCTATAGTTCAGTGTTCCGTCCAGAGATAGCCCTAGTAAAAAGAGGCGAGATTTTAGCGTTATAGCCTCTAAGTATATAATAAATTAATCGAAAATTAAGCTTTGTATTATAATTATTTTTATAGTAAATTGGTCCTAAAGAATTTAAAAGTGGTAACCCCTTTTGATAAAAAGTCAAAACGCTGCGTTATTACATTTTTAGGGTGTGTCAAAAATAGTAAATCTTAGCATCTTTTTACAAATGATAAAAAATAAATTAAGTTAAAAGCAAAAAAATTAGAAGCAGGTCTTATTTTTACATCCTTCCTTTACAAAATAATACAAGTCCCTTGTTCCTGCGATGTATTTACGAGGCTGTATAGGTTATATAAGTTGGTCATGAAAACTAGCAAATACATTACTCTGAAATGGGCTCTTAAGATCCACTTTACTTTCACTTAATGTAAAGAAACTAGTGTGTGATCAAAATTCACGTAGCTTAACATAATTCAAGAAAAACACAGACAATGGATTTGGATGGTTTGAAAACAAATTGTTCATTGAAATAAATCCAATCATTTAGTGCTGATTAGGCTATTTGTATTTTCATTGGAAGTTTTACTGGATTTTCAAAATATATCTCCGAATGTAACGAAGATTTCGTTTGCATACCATTAACAAACTAATGAAGTACTACTAAATAGCCACGATGACGTCGTTATCAACGTAATTGGCTTGCGTGGTACCTTCACTTAACGTACAATTTTTTTTAACACCGCATTTTACTACCCATTCGGGCTATACGCTTATGTACTAATTACGCTAATGGTTTTAAGGATTAGGAAGGCTATATTTATAGGAAGTATACTCGTATTTACGTTTAAGGAGAATGGAAAACCATTTTTGGAAAACACGCCCCCCCCTCCCCCTCAGTACTCCCGACCGAGATTCTATCCTTTATCTCCCAGTCATTGGCAGTCTATTCTACTGCGAGAGTGGTATCTTAGACCATGCGGCCACCTAAATGAGTCTAACGTTCACTTAACGTGAAACTTCTACCTGGACAACTCTTAAGTTGGGTGAACATTAAGTTAGCTGCATGCTGATGGCTTCCATTAAAAACACAAGGAGAACTCTTAAGTTACGTTGCGTGAAAGTTAAGGATATGGTGATCCCGGAATAAGACCATTCGTCCACTAAAGCGAATTATAATTAATGGGAATTTAATATTATCAAAATGTTTCAATTTATGAGACACATACACACAAATATTTTTTGCACTTAAACCAAAAGTATTTTTTTTATTAAAGTGAACAATATAATGCTTCAGTAGATAGCCTACGTTGAGTTTAATTTTATGCGCCTGGTAATCCCAACAGTTTTTTAATATTGTCACAGAAGTTTGGGCAGTTTTTTTTCTCTTAGATTAAAAAAAATCATGTTTGAATTCTATGATCAACATGAAAACTATATTTTTAAAATCTGTTGAGATTATTATGTGTAATCTTATAAAGCAATATTTTAATTATTTTAGCTCTAAAACTCTTTTGCCCTTTCTCTTTCATCTCCCCTTAAAGATTTTTTTTTTACAAACTAAAAATAACCAAGCGATCATTTTATTCCCAGTGCTACGCTCGTTATTTTAATGTCGGTAAGGATTCAAGAGCTCTTGTGCAACGCTAAGAAAATGTCACCGCAAACTTCTATTTTCAGAATGTGCTTCTCGTTTTTAACGAGTTTTCGCAGGAGAGATTCTGCTAAATGCGACCGACCGATTTTTTTTATTAAGTCGTAGAATATTAACTGTGCCTAGTTAGTGGGTCCGAAGACCTTAAGGGCCAGTTTCTTAGATTGAGTACACCTCAAGTGTGGTGTGTGATGATGTATGTACGTGTGTATGCATGTGTGAATATTTGCATGTATGCTTATATATATGTAAAATATTAGTCTAGTTACTGCGATTTTAACTAACGTTCACGATCCGCAATGTGTGCTCACAAGTTTTTAAGGTGTTGCAATAGACTTGGATGACCGGTAACGGGCAGGTTGAGGTTCGAATCCTGGATGGTGTACTGAAAATCTTCTTTTACCAAATTGTTTCTCGTTCTCTGCACACAACTGAGGGCACATTTACTATTAGATTCGGCTTACCTCATTTCTAACTCGCTAGCGTGACTTTTAAATAAAAGACCAAAAAGCTAGGACCAGTATAGCCCAATTTTCTTACTAATAAACATATCTGAATACTAGAAAAGCTACTAGATATACGTTTACCTATTCATGCGTCAAGTCATATGATCTGCAGCTGTCACTTTTGATATATGTTATAAATACCTACAAAATAACACTAGTAATATAGTAAGATATTATCAACGTTGACCGTAAAAATTAAAAGTGTTTTATTTTATTAAAGTTGTTTCAAATGCCCCTTCGTAAGGTTGAGGTATAGTATGATTCCTTGGTCCCGGCACAGATTTATCTGATTACCAAAGCCTTCCTTCACCTCTGACAAGACATCTTGTGAATGTGGGGAATGCCAAGCCTCCACCATGGTTCGGATTCCACGTTAAACTGTAGGAATTACACATTAGCGTAAGTGCGTATAACCCGAACGGGTAGTAAGACGCGGTGCTAATAATAATAATAATAATAATAATAATATAGTATGATGCGTTGAAGAAGATAAGTACGTGTTCAGAGTAGGCCAATGTTCTTAGATTTAACGAGTTCTCGGAGGAACGATTAATTCCTTTCCGTTTTTAGTCGAGTCTTAATTTATTAGTGGGTGTTGTTAATTTTTTATAAGGCTCATTAATCGCTTCGGCTGTCACACGGTCCAGAGATAACTTAAGGCTCGTATTAGGCAAGTTTGACTGGTGGCGGGAAGGTAAAGGTAAGGATTAAGGTGTTTTAAGAGGTTTTCCCCTCGTCTGTGATTCATCCCTTGTGTTTTTCCACATCCTCTATCCACGTAAATGTGGATTAATTTCCTCTCAAGTTACCCTTATAATTTCTACCCCTTAAAGTAATTCATTTAAAAGCTTTTGTACCCACTTCGGTGATCAAATGGTCTAAGAGGCGCGACTCTCACAATAGACTGGACTGCCGATGACGTGGAGACTGGGGTTAGAATGCGGGTCGGGTGTAATGAGTCTGGTTTTCCCAAAATGGTTTTACACTCTCCCTCCCTGAAAATGCGTGTACACTTCTTATAAATGCATCCCTATAAATGTAACGTAATTACATATGCGTGCATCCCTAACGGGTAGTAAGACACGGTGACAAAAAAATGTCTTTGTATTCAGCGCACTACTTTCATCCACGTGTCTTACTACCCGTTTGGTCTGTACGCATATTTAATCACGCTAATGTGTTTGGGAGTATAAAGGCTCACTTTAGAGGAAGTGCACCTAAATTTGCCTTAAAGTAGGGTAAAAAAACAATTTAGTGAAAACTAGCATCAATTACATGAACTCCGATCTCATCATCGTTAATACAATCCATTGCGAGTGTGACGATTTGGAGCATTCGACCACCGAAGCGGGTGAGCTCACTAATTAAAAATAGCTTTCGTTGTTTGAATGGCGTGTTTTTACAAATTAACGGTATCTACCTTTGCGCTTGTAGGGACGTTTGGTTTCTTGGTAATAGCGTTAGTTGCTACGTCCGGGGGATCTTTCTGGCGCAGGATTCATGCTTGGTAGACCTCTAAGTGCTGGGGAACATACATAATGCAGGGCGTATCTCTCGGCAGGACGCTTATGCGCCTTGCTCGGGCCACAACACTTTTAATTGTTCGTTGTTGTAGGTGACCTGGTGGTCTAGGGGTAAGGTGTCAGACTTCTGTGCTGGGGGTCCAGGGTTCAATTCTAGGTCATGGCAAAGATTTATCTGATTACCAAACTCTTCCTTCACCTCTGACAAGACATCTTGTGAATGTGGGGAATGCCAGGCCTCCACCATGGTATCGGATTCCACGTTAAACTGTAGGTCCTTCATTTCATCTCACAATCACCCTACCATTACGCATTAGCATAAGTGCGAACGGTTAGTAAGACGCGGTGCTAATAATAATAATAATAATTGTTCGTTGTTAAAAAAATGTTTTTGAATGAAGTGTAGAACTCTTGTCAATGGATTTTTGTTTATGTTGAACCAACTGATTATACACCATCAAACATAAACTAACTTAAATTTAGAACAAACACAACACCCAGTGCCCACCCATTAATTTATCACTGTGAAAGAGTCCCACATTTAACCAATGATACACTTTTCGGTCATGCCAGGAATTGAACCCGGGAACCTTTGCTCTGTAGAGAGACACGCTACGGAGTGAGATAAAGATCTGAACTTAACGTGATTTAACGCTCCGTTTGTGCGGTTAAAACTTTCAGCGTTATCTTGATGGACTTCACTATGTCCGGGGTTTGACTTGGGTCGGGTGCACTTCAAGGGGGTTTTTACTCATTGGGATTTTAAAGTGTTTATATATATCTTTGCGAGAAGATAACCTTCTCATAAAGTAGCCTTTGTGCTGAACGTACTTCTTATTGCATAATAAAGTAGTCCCATTTATCCGACCTAAACGGGTCCGACAGATGGTCGGATAGTACAAAAACAAAGGGAGAGCCTGTAATGAAATAAATAAAAATTAAATGGAAGTGCAGAATAGATATGAAATAAGGTTTTTTTTATAGCAAACTACTCTATATAGTGTAAATTATACAATAATTATATTATAGTATGCAAAAGTCAATGTTTAAATTATTGGTGATTACTACCATGTTTTATTATGGATATTTCGGATAAAATGGAATGTTAGATAATCGAAGGTTGGATAATCGGGACTCTACTGTAGCCTACTATGAAATACAGTATGTGATTAATCTAACTATTATTATTATTATTACTTAGCACCACGTCTTACTACCCGTTCGGATTATACGCTTTAAGTACTAATTACTCTAATGGCTTAGGAATTGGGAGGGTTGAATAAGAGGAAGTGAACCAGCAATTGCGTGGAGGGAGATTGGAAAACCAATTTAGGAAAACCCACCCCCAGTTATGCCGACCGAGAATCGAACCTTGATCTCCCCGTCCTCAGCAGTCTAGCTCAACACGACTAGCGCGTTAGCCAACTACGCCACCGAGGCGGGTAATCTAACTATTATTTTTAAAAGCAAAATCTTGGAGCTATCCCTTTAAAAAAAAAGCATTTATTACCCTCTTCGATTGGATCGTTGCATGGTCTAGGGCGTCATACTCCCATTAGACTATTGCCGATGACGGGAATGTCGGGGTTCTAATCCTGGTTGGATGTACTGAGGGTGTATTTTTCTAAATGGCTTTCCCACTTTATCCCTACGAAAATGTTGGTACATTTACTCTAAACTCAACATTAATCATCCCTAGCACATAAATTTATATAACCTGCTTCAGTGGTCAGATGGTCTAAAGCGTCTCTCTCGTGTTAGACTAGCCTGTTTAAGACGGGGTGATCGGAGTTTGAATCCAAGTCAGGTCTACTTAGGGTGATTTTTCTTAAATGGTTTCCCACTCTCCTTCCGCGCAAATGTAGGTATTACCTCAAATTCTTACTTCCTCATCCTTATCTCATCAAAGTAATGATCATATATGCGTATAACATGAACACGTAGCAAAGACGTAGTATTAATAACTATATATATATGTGTGTGTGTGTGTGTGTGTGTGTGTGTGCGTGCGTGTGAGGAAAACTATATGGGTAGTATTACGTGCTGCACAAAAATAAAGCATCCCCTATGTACATTTTCTTATGAAAAATTGAGCAACTAATATAAATATTATAAAATGCAGACCACCGGAACTTAGCGAGAACCGGACATAGTATTTTGACCTTCATAAGAGCTTTTATGTATAGTTGTAACAGTGACCTTGACAATTTAATATGGGTTCAGAAAGACTGCATTTGCCAATCGTTGATTGTGAGCAATCATTTCATACTTGAGGAAGGTCAAGCTTTACATTAGCATGAACACTTTGTCGAAACTTATTCAATCAATTTTTATTATTAGCTTTGAAATGGCTGTACATGCAACGCATGCTAATGATGTGCTCATTCATAAGAAAATAAATAATGTTTCCTGAAAAAAAAAAGAGCTAAAATTGATTTAAATCCTTAGAACCATTAACGTGTAGCTACAAATTCAACATATTTGTGAGGTTTGATTGTTTCTTTTATAGACTGGCGTAGGGTAAAGATAATATTATTGGATTAAAAGCTTGATCAAGTACACTCTGTGTACCTTGAAAGATAGCAGTCTTACCTTGACAAATTACAATATGGCCGTATCGTATAAACTAAGCCATAGTTGAACCATGTAATGTGAGCAATTTACCTTTCATGGTAAACGAATGATACATAATAGATGGATTGCGATTGTAATAGTTAATTGATTAGGTGTGCGTTCCAATTCATGAAATGCAGGATGTAAAGTTCTAGTGACGTTTTTTCTTCGAGATTTGGGAAGTTTTGTTCAATATGCGATTATAAATATATGTGTGGATTTTGTGATAAAAATATGATTGTAAGTAGTTTTTTGTCTCCTTCATACCATATCAGTTTTATTTTAGCGCCGTGTCTTACTACCCATTCGGGCTGTATGTCTAAGTACTAATTACTCTAATGTGCTAAATATTAGGAAGGTTTGAATTAATATGAAGTTCAACCGCATTAGCGTAGAGGGAGAATGGAAATCCATATAGGCTAAACCACCCTCCGATCTTAATAAGCCCAACCAGGATAGAACCCCGATATTCCCGTCATCGGTAGTATCGTCTAGTGTGAGTGTGACGCCTTAGGACTTGGACCAGGAGGCTTCAATCCGCGGCCCGTGTTAACACTTTTTACTCTCTGCTGGCTCATGAAAAATGTAAAATTATTTCAAGTTTTTTTTTACAAATACAGAGATATATTTTATATAATCAACTAATAAAATAAATACGTATTTTATGTTATTTTATGAATGATTTTTATTTTTTTGCGCGAAGAAAATTATTGCGTTTTAATACAAATGTATTTTTAACCGGAAAATGACAACTCTAGTAGACAAGACAAATAATTGTGTGACCTCCTGCTATGAAAATAGGAAAAAACAACAGAGAACCATACTTTCACGAGAAATCATAATCTCTCTTTGACCTTAAAAAGGTTGAAGGCCCCTGACTTAGACCATGTGACCACCGAAACGGGTCATCTCAGTAGTCCTTTAATTAATTATATATATATATAAATTTAAAACTTTAAGCGATTACTTTCCACAGTAATTTACAGAATTACATCAGACCAATTTTCGTCATAAAAAAACCTTATACACTGAAATGATTTGGGTCTTTGAAATGTCCTTATCAATTGTGTCTGTTACCCCCTTCTTTTTTTCCAAGAAATTTGCATGAATTCATCTTCATTTGCATTTTGTTACTGTCAGATGAATGAATTGATGATGAAACATGCTAATTTAATTGGCATCATCTTGTCAATATTCATTGTTTAGTTCCACTACAACTTGTTTGACCGATGTTTTGGCAGAGGATTAAGGGGATTGTTTATGGTCTAGTATAGTCTCTGGAGTCAACCAATCTACCAGTACACGGACAACACACAGTTCAGGTCGAATGGAGGGTTGGCTGACGTCCGAAACTAAAGTAACTATTTAATAATATTATATGGCCCTAAATATTTTCCCAAGCTCCACAGTTAGTTCGAAGGTTATTAGGTCCACACCCAGACACGGTCGTCACATATGGAAAAGGCTAAAGGGTGTATTAACTTATAAGGGTGTGCGAAGGCCACTTTTTAAATGCGAAGCGAATCTTGAAACTTGCGAAGAAAAGTCAAAAGTTGAAGCTACCTAGGATTTTTGTTGTCACTTAACGCCACTTTTAAATTTCAAATTAGTTATTTTTCTAGATCTTGTCAGTAACAAGGGCCAGGAAAGTTTCCTTATTTATTACCTAAAGACTATATTAATAACTAATGCACACAGGCTTACTGATAAGCTAAGTAACTTATCAATTAAGTTTTATTCTGAAAATTTAAAAATTACACCTGGACACGGGAATCGAACCCGGCACCTTTGGCTCGATTTAGGTTCGACTCCCGTGTCCAGGTGTCAATTTTCAGAATATGATATCTAGATAGAGTAATCCTCACTAAAAAGCATAGCTTTGGCTATTTAATTCTTAGTTAAGTTTTAATATTTACTTACATCGTGGAGCTTATAATATTATTTTGCAATCTTTTCATATGCATGTATTTTTATCTGCATTTCTCTGATAATAGTTATAAATCAAATTCCGTCCTTGTTTCCTAATTTTCGTATCAGACATTTTGAATAATAAAGAAAATGCGAAGAAGCTATGAAAAACTTATGTGTCAAAATGCACTTTTAAATTTTTCACAGATAATTCCAAAGAGATAGAATATTAAAGACCAAACATTAGAAGTGAGCTGCGATGATAGCACAATTAAAGTGCTTTCTCTGCTTCATACCAGTGACCATGGTGTTATTTCTTTAGACTATAGGTGTTTTTATTTTGTACAAAATTATTTTGGCGATAGTGAATATTTTATATTAACATTTACTTACCCATTTTTGATCCATGCTTACGTTGTGTTAGTTAAATTACTAATCACTGTTAAAATTATCAAATATTGAAAAATGTAATATTTAATAAGATAAAATTAAATCGTTTGATAATTTATAGAAGTTTTATCCTTCCTTCGAAATTTTACGAATATGCGAAGGTTATTGTAGATATCGAAGTCGGAGCCAAAGGAAATTTGACCTTCGACTTTTTGAAGCTTCGCACAACATTATTAACTTATAATACTAGACAGACCTTTTTGTTTTAATAGGAAGGGCCCTTTAGAAAATACAAAGGTAATGTTTTTATTCACCACTAAAATATATAGCATTTTGCTAATTTATTTGTTATATTTCTCAAGTATTGTTAATATCTATCAAGAGCGACAGCTGAAAATCACATGACTTGGCGTATAAACACTAGTAATTTTTCTAACTGTGAGATATGGTTCTTCCTATGAAAATTGAACTTGGGGAAGAGTTTCAACAATATTGGTGAACTTGCATAATTGTTATTCGGGTACCGGTATCTTACATGCATGACTGAGCACACGAGTTACAAACTAACTTAACTTAAGAGTATCAACACCGTACCCTAAACACCCATTTTGTCATAGCGTCTTGCTACCCATTCAGGTTGTACGTATATGTTTTGATTACTCTAATGTGTTAGGGATGTGTAAGGTTGAATTGAGAGAAAATGTAACCGCATTTACATGGATAAAGAGTGTCAAACCATCTATGATAGAACCATCCTAAATCACACTCGACCTGGATCAGACTCCAATCTTCCCGCCATTGATAGTCCAGTCTGTTGCGAGAGCGACGCCTTAGACCACTCGACCACCGTTGCGGGTCACAACACATAACTCATTTTATTCCCCGTCTGGTATCGAACACGTGTCCCCTGGACAGTCTCCCTGACCACCCAGCCGCGAAGATGGTTGCATTGTACTAGTCCTCTCTGAAGTCTAATCAAAGACACAAGGGCTGATGTTGATGAAGGAGTTCGACGATGCTCTTGTGTTCAGTTGGATGCTCGCGGTAGCTGTGGGGACCGATAATCGATATAATGGCCGCCCCCACACTACAGAGACAGTTGGAACAAGCCCATAGACTCGCCGCTAGGTTTCCGCGCCACTCCACTTAGAGAAGACCGTATGTCCACTCGTCAACGTTCTAATAATATTAAATAACCCTTAATACCGCGTCTTACCACCCGTTCGGGTTATACACTTAAGCATTAATTACGCTAATGGGTTAGGGATTGGTAAGGTTGAATATAGAGGAGGTGAACCCGCATTTGCGTGGAGGGAGAGTGGTAAACCATCTAGGGAAACCACCCCTAGTTCACCCGAGTGAGATTTTAACCTCGAGCTCTCCGTCCTCGGCAATTTAGCTCAACACGAAACTAGCGCGTTAGCTAGATACGCCACCGAGGCGGGTGTCAACGTTCTAGCCTTCAAAACTATTGTGGATTCACATTTTCGCCGAAAAACAAGAGCGGAACTGAAATATAATTGAAGAATGGGGTGATTCCTGGATAGCTCAGTGGTGGCGTACTAAGTCACAGATCCGGGGTTTGATTACCGTGTCCAGGTATTATTTTTCAATTTAAAAAATATATTTAGATGCAGTTATAACCATAACTAACAAAGATCCATCGTGAAATGTGGTCACGTGACTAACGCCAAACCAATCGAGAGGAATCTGCGCCAAATGCGTGAGTCGTTCTGTAGAAGCAGAAACAGCCTCAGATTTGTCCGAAGAACTTTTTTTTTATGAGCCGATTCAACTAGGTATGCGACTACCAAGCAAACATTTGCGTTTTCGGTTGTTAAATCATTTGAAATTAAAATAACTAGCTAAGGGTGCTAAATGAGAGAGCATTGAGAAGCGTTGCAGACGTTTAGAAATCCAGGATTATTAAATGAAGGGGTCTAATTTTTAGTATAGTTTTTTACCAAAATATAGGTACAAGCTCTGACCAGTTAAACAATTTGAATTTTAAACCTAAATTATTTAAAAAAAAGTGTTATAGCTTACATTACACCCTATAATAATAATATATTTAGCACCGCGTCTTACTACCCGTTTGGGTTATACGCTTTAGGTACTAATTACGCTAATGGATTAGGAATTGGGAAGGTTGAATTAGAGGAAGTGAACCCGCATTTGCGTGGAGGGATAGTGGAAAGCCATTTAGGAAAAACCACCCCCAGTTCACCCGACCGAGATTCTAATCTCGATCTCCCCGTCCTCAGCAGTCGAGCTCAACACGACTAGCGCGTTAGCTAACTACGCCACCGAGGCGGGTATTAAACCATATAAAACAATCCCACGTTATCTTAAAATTTTCTCTTGTGGCCCTATCCAAACTTGACTTTATTTGATAGAGGAAGGCTAGGTCTAAGTTTGCAACCTTTTTCTTTAATCTCAGAAGTACAAATTTTCACGTAAAGCGTAGTTAAAAAATAATAAGTCAAACTCATAATGTAAACTATTTAACTGGTAATAAACCTGTTGATAATATTCTCCTACATATTGTTTAAAACAATATTTAAAAATATCGAACCACTTTATAAATAATCTGGGATTTGTAAACTTCTGCAACGCTTATCAATCAATCAATCAATCAATCAATCAATCAATCAATCAATCAATCAATGCTTATCAGTGCTCACCCTTTAGGTGGAAGTGTAGGTGATGCAAGAAAGGGCGGTGTTTTTGCAGTTCTTATAGCAACACTTTTTTTGGTCAAAATAAATAAAATATTGCTTCAATACAAACATAGAGTTTAATTTTCTTCACATGGTGGCATCAAAATTTATTGAATATCTGTGATGGGTGTCCTGGCATTTAATAACCACTTTTTCTATTAATTTATAAAGTTTCTCATCTAATGCCATTATGGTCATGACAGATATTCAACAACTGTTGATATCATCATCGGAAGAACATTAACCTCTATGTTTCTAATGAAGCAGTGTTTTTATTTATTTTGACCAAAAAAATGTTAAGATATAAAAACTTCAAAAACATTGCCACCTTAAATGAAAAGTGAATGCGTGTCGTGCTCGTTCTGACATACAGACATGGTGGCAGTCAGACAGAATTGAAAGACCCACTTTTCTGGTTTTGGGGCACAAAAATGGTCAAAATTTATCATAACCTTGAGGATGAGATTTTTCACGATTACAATACTCTCTGGTGGATTACTTAACCAAACTATTATTGTTGTTGAGTACAGTAATTGCCGCATCTAAATATCATATACTTTAGATTTAAGAAATACCATTTGGGTCCGATTCTGGTGTCCAGGTGTCAATACGTTCTCTATTTAAGAAATAATCATTTGTGACCGTAGACTGTGGTGGAACTTAGATTTGTAGTTAAGGTCATCTTTGTTAGCAACCTATCTACGCATTTTATTCCCCAGTCTTATAAGCATCGATAAAAAAATCCTTGGGGATCATTTCGTTCCCTACTTCAGAAGCTGTGCGCTTACACAAAGACCTGAGGCAAAATCCCCCTCTCCCACCCCGTTATATCTGCCGCTCCCTCTCTACCCCTCTTCCACACTTTTCTGATTGAAATGGATCAATTCGCCCTATTTTTATCTGCGCCTTAACGGTTTACTAATCTCTCTTTCTAATATATTGGTCAAGGGGGGGGGGGATGCGGTGAAGAAGAAAATAACCCTCAGTTATTTTTGTTAACTTTTTTTAGCACCACGTCTTACTACCCATTCGGGATATACGCCTATATACTAATTACGTCAATGGTATAGGGATGAGGAATGTTAAATTTAGATGAAGTGTATCCGTATTTTCCTTTAGGGAGAGTGGAAAACCATTTAAGGAAAATCAACTCATTTTACTCGCGTCCGGGACTCGAGCTTCTACCTCATTGTCACCGGTGAACTGAACTAAACAAGAATGTGTGTGTGTTTGTATGTATGCCCACCGGCTCGTATGTAAATTAATATAACCCCTAATTTATTGTAATCATATAATTAATGTACCCACTTCGATGGTCAAATGGGGTGAGGCATCACACTTGCAATAAACTGGACTGCCGATGATAGGAAAACTGAGGTTAGGATCCCAGTCGGGGGCATTGAGGGTGTTTTTTTCTAAATGGTTTTCGAATATCCCTCCACACAAATGCCGGTGGACTTAATTTAAATCCTAACCTTCCTCATCCCTAAGACATTATCGTAACTAGTACATATATATATATAGCCCGAACGATTAGCGAAACTTGGTGCAAAAAAAATAAATTGATCAAAATTCAGGAAATATGATGAAGAGGAACTTTAACTAAATACACGAGCATCCCCCCTCCCCCCAAAAAAAGAGTTAATGTAAAACAACGGGTGGTAAAATTACCCCAAGTGCATCTGGTTTATCATGACGAGTAAGTGGCGTAACTTAAAGGTGATGTAACTATAAGGTGGCGTAGTTGGCAAAAATACCGCAGACCCACCCGCCTAACATTAATTTTGTAAGAGATGAAAGTGCGGTTTTTTATGCGTGATTTTGTTTCGTAAATAACTCACTCACTATTCACTCAAAAATTACTTAATAGTCATTCTATCATGAATAAATTAATGATCAACAAAAAAAGCCCTGGACAAATTTTTTTCTAAAATCAATATTCAGCCAGATTTAAGCATATAACAAAAAACAAAACGAAAAAGGTTTTTTTCCAATAAGTTATTTACGTAACAATTTTGCATGCAGAACTTTTCGCAAATCCATCTATATCATAATTTAGAAGATAGTTGCATCAGTCCAAACAAATACTGCATGGTTTTGGTCAATTGATGTCGTACTCGCCGGGCGCCAGTATGTTTATCATCAACAAAATTTCCCTTATATTTCAGTTAATTATGATGTGTTACACCTAATTTTACCACAATTAAAGTATTTTAAAATTTCTTTATTACTCACTATATTACTATTCTTGTAGAGAAGTAATTAAACGATTAAAATAATCTAGTTTATCAAATCGTAAGAAATTGCGTAAGCTAGAGGGGGAGGGGGTGTTACGCAAAATCTTACTATCCCTTGCGTATGGGAAGGTGGAGGGAGTTTCAAATATCACGAAAAAAAAACTTATTTAATTTTAGGACGGCCCCTTTCGAGTTGGATCTTGCCCCACTATCGCTGCCAGTGAGCGGTGCGTGGGTTGCACTGTGCATCTTGTATTGACTCAGTGGCGTGCTCGGTGAAGTTTCCTAGGGAGGAGGTGAGACGAGGTCACGCAACATTCGCAGCTCGCGCACTGCCAGGTACGATGATAATTTGAGACGACTAGGGGAGAAGTGAAGGAAAGGTGGAGGGACCAGCTATTCGAGTGAAAACAGGCAATTCCTCTTTCATAATGAAACAATAGTTGACACTAAACTTATTTTCCTAGTTCTGATTAATCCCCATTCGGGCATTGTCTTAGGCTATGTACGGACTATAGAACGCTTGCCGTAACGCAACATGCTCGACAGTGTGTACAGGAACCGTAACACCCGAACAGTAACAAAATCCGCTTGGTTCCGAGGCCGCTCCCACCAAAGGCGGGTCTAATTATGAAACATAAAAGGAATGATCAAGTCGGGGCTCAATTCAAGGCCCACCAGTGTGGATGGCACCTGTAGCAGCGCTCCGAGGGGTGGCGCCAACACATTATCTTGCTTTTATTTCAGCCAGCTATCGTGTTCAGAACTTTGTAGAGTGTGCTTTCCTTTTGTTCATTTCTATGCGCAGTATTTCATGGACTGGTCAGTAAAATAAACGTTAGGACTTATTGAGGCCTACAAGAAGAGGCCATTATTGTGGGATTTAAAACATTATCACAAAGTAAAGCACACCAACACGGGGATCAGGAACCCAGAGGAGTGCCGGAAGAAACGAGGGGTATTTCTTCCCACTGCTGGATCGCCGGTTTTGTTACGGAATAAGTGAGGGGTATCTCTTCCCACTGCTGGATCGCCGGTTTTGTTACGGAAGAAATGAGGGGTATCTCTTCCCACTGCTGGATCGCCGGTTTTGTTACGGAAGAAATGAGGGGTATCTCTTCCCACTGCTGGATCGCCGGTTTTGTTACGGAAGAAATGAGGGGTATCTCTTCCCACTGCTGGATCGCCGGTTTTGTTACGGAAGAAATGAGGGGTATCTCTTCCCACTGCTGGATCGCCGGTTTTGTTACGGAAGAAATGAGGGGTATCTCTTCCCACTGCTGGATCGCCGGTTTTGTTACGGAAGAAATGAGGGGTATCTCTTCCCACTGCTGGATCGCCGGTTTTGTTACGGAAGAAATGAGGGGTATCTCTTCCCACTGCTGGATCGCCGGTTTTGTTACGGAAGAAATGAGGGGTATCTCTTCCCACTGCTGGATCGCCGGTTTTGTTACGGAAGAAATGAGGGGTATCTCTTCCCACTGCTGGATCGCCGGTTTTGTTACGGAAGAAATGAGGGGTATCTCTTCCCACTGCTGGATCGCCGGTTTTGTTACGGAAGAAATGAGGGGTATCTCTTCCCACTGCTGGATCGCCGGTTTTGTTACGGAAGAAATGAGGGGTATCTCTTCCCACTGCTGGATCGCCGGTTTTGTTACGGAAGAAATGAGGGGTATCTCTTCCCACTGCTGGATCGCCGGTTTTGTTACGGAAGAAATGAGGGGTATCTCTACCCACTGCTGGATCGCCGGTTTTGTTACGGAAGAAATGAGAGGTATCTCTTCTCACTGCTGGATCGCCGGTTTTGTTACGGAAGAAATGAGGGGTATCTCTTACCACTGCTGGATCGCCGGTTTTGTTACGGAAGCGTGCTACGGCTCGGAGCTCGGCTCACTGCAAGAAATAGTTGTCAAAGGGGGCTCGGACCATATAGAGCACTGAACCGAGCATTGATTTGTTCAGGGCGCTGTTACGTTCCGGTAAAATTCTCTATAGCCATAACTTAGTGATTCAACCTTTCAGTGTCTCCAGTTCTTGGTAGATACCTACTTTCCCAACCTTACTAGAGAGCTCCAAATAAGTTTGTTCGATATTCAGCTAATTATTACGCTTAAGTGTCTTTTGACGCTCAAGTTGAAACTCCACGCGCCCGTGAATTTTAAATTTAATCAGCTCCCTATCATTAGGAAGGAGCTGAAAGCAGTTTTTTTTCTTACTGACTCGATGAAATAATGTTATACTATTTTGTTTCTTGAAAGTCGAAAGTACGGTAAAAATCAGAAAACATGATTTTTTTTAAATTTTAATTTTGGGTGTTGACATGAAATGAATGTAATTTAAATTGAACCATATTATTTATAAAAAAAAAACTAGCAGAAGTACCCGGCATTGCCTGGGGTAGCCACGCAATTCATTCAGTGGCTACCCCGGGTAACAACGCTTTTCTTTGCTTCAAACAGACAGAAAAATTCTCTCTTCATTTTATTTCTTACGACACAGTTTTTAATAAATAAAAAAAATTCAATTCAAAAATTTAAAATTTCAGCGTCAAGTTGCACATGTTTGTGTACAGGGGCTACTAATTTTTAAATCAGCTCTCTATGTGCGATAGATATCGCGCTATGCTCATGACTGATACACAAACTCTTAATTTTATTAATATAGATAATGTATTGTAATTTTTTGCTTTGCTTTAGTAAATGTAGTCTACAGTGGGCTACACTATCTTAAATGTTGTTTTTAATGTTGTATGTGTTTATTTTTTAAGTTTAGGCCAGCAATTAGGAACTTTATTATTATTACTATTATTATTCACCTTTCTGTTGTCGTCTTGATCCGAACCGGCTCGACAGAAACTTCTAATCCAGTAGTTCCCAAACTGTAGGTCACGATCCACAGCTAGGTCCGATTTTGTAATTGTTTGAATATATAAAATCCTGGGGGAAAAAATTGATAAAGTAACAAATTAAAAAAGAAAAGTGAAACATTTACTCCTTTAATTTCATTAGAGCTAGGTGGGTCGTGGTTTTTTTTAAAAAATATTAGGAAGCACTGACCTATGTATTTAATTTTAGTACTAATCTAGCGTCAAAATATCGAGTCTCCTAGAATCTAGATCATTCCTTTGTCCAGTGTGATCCAACTGGCGGCCCGCGGGCCAGATACGCCCCGTACTCACTGAAAATGTGACCCTCACAGTATCCTATAGGAAAATTATAGTGAAACCCTCGCTGGTAGATGTGAAATAGATAATGATTAAAATAGAAATATTTATATATATGCACTTTATTATATATGTATTTGATCAATAAACATATGTATAGATAAATATATATTTATAATGCTGAGTTGTTAGGGAAAATGTATATGCGTGCATACGTTTTTAGGAGATTAATTAACTTTGTTGACGGTAAAATTTGGACGGTTCTACCATAAGTATTGAAAGTAATTGTTCATTGATTTATTGTATGATGGCATTACTAAATTTATGTTCGGTCCACGGTGCAAAATGATGGTCAGGTTTGGTTCTTGTGGAGGGAAAAACGTTGGACCACCCTGCCTTAGTCTATATACTGATCTTTGTAGGAAGGGACATCTGAAAGGCCTTTATAACCACTCAGCCACTGGGGGGATCCCCATGCCGTCTCCTGATGAGGTCTGAAAACGAGTATCAAGTCAATCCGCAACGTCACTTCTTTAGGTGAGCGCTGCCAGCTGTCCTGCCCTCCGTGGCAAAGGTCACTCTGATGGGTGGGGTCACTCCTAGTTGAATGGGACTCGTAATGGCGGCTATGATGATCTTGCAGTTGTACACACCGTGGCTAGCTGGGGTTGATCACTGGCCACCAGGGGGGTTATTCTTGAATCGAACAGAGGACAGGAGGGGCACGTACTTTTGAGAAAGATGTGACATGTGAATACGAAGAAACCTTTAGAAAAACACAAACATATTTTTTTGTGGTCATTATTGATAACATTTTAATGTATTATTAGTATCAAAAGTAACAGCTGCAGAAAAGATTATTTGACGTATGAATATGCGAAAGTAGATCAGGTATCTCTTCTAGGTACCCTTTTCACTGGTCACATAGTCTGAGGCGTCACTCTGTTAATAAACAAGACTACCGTTCTTTGATCCCTGCTGGGTGTACTGGAGGCGGTTTTTCACTATCTCCTTGCAAATGTGGGTACACTTCCTTTATATTAATCCCGCCTCATCCATAGCCCATTAGCGTAATTAGAACATATTCGTATAGCCCGAATGGATAGTATGACGTGGTGCTGAAAAATCTCTTTTGACAGATAAGGATTTTCCAATTAAAACTGGACTCTAAATCAGGGTCTGTGCTTACAGAGATGTGGTATCGAAAGAGAAATGTCGATACTGTACTCATTAAAAGTATCGGAATAAAAATATTGATGCCATACTAAACGGTACTAGTACTAGTATCGAAAGAAAAGTACTGATAACAGTAAGTGTCGGTATTGATATTTTTTTACGAGATGCTTTATCGCCATCCAACTTTCATAATTCACTTCCGGGTGATGCCATTTTGTAACTACATTCGTCGTTTACATACTTTATCAAGACAGGTCATTAACTAGTATTGACAAACAATAGAAGAATGGAGTAGGTGACCTGGCGGTCTAGGGGTAAGGTGTCAGACTTCTATACTGGCGGCCGGGGTTCAATCCTCGGTCCCAGCATAGATTTATCTGATTACCAAACCCTTCCTTCCCCTCTGACAAGACATCTTGTGACTTTGAGGAAAGCCAGGCCTCCACCGTGGTTCGGATTCCACGTTAAACTGTAGGTCCTCCATTTCATCTCACAATCACACTACCATTACACATTAGCGTAAGTGCGTATAACCCGAACGGGTAGTAAGACGCGGTGCTAATAATAATAATAATAATAATAATAATATAAGAATGGACTCCTACCCTTCTTCATTTGCTTAAACAATGCACTACACTTTATAAACTTTTCTGCTTCGTCTGCTTGGGTCACCCGTGAGTTGATTGAATTCATTGAGCTATACAAAACTTTTTTGTTTAATTTGTGATGACCGTACTCATTGATAAAGTAAGAGGTAGTAATTAGACTGGTCGCCCCTCACCCCTTCACCCGGTCAGTTATCAGACTGTATTTAATACACAAAGATGAAAGAACAACTATGAATTATGATGAGCTCAAAGAGATTGAATGATACCCTCAATATAATCTCCGAGGGAACTGCATGATTACTATAGGGAAACAGTGTTGTCATTCTCTCGTTTTTCGTGTGGTCAACCTTCCCTCCAATATACACGACCCATTTTGCAACGCTGACTCATCGATGTTGCCACATACTCACTTTTACCCCAGTAAACTCCCTTCTGAAAAAGCTGAAATCTAGGAGAGTTGGCAACAGTTTGTTGAGAGAGAGGGAAGACAAAAAATTTCTCCGTAAGAACTGCAGTTCCTTTAGTAGTGATATTGAATAAAGAATCGCTTCTTGCTTGTCATGCAGAAAATTAGCGAGACTTGAGAAATAGTGTCATTTGTTATTATTTCACAGTCCACTCCAGTAAGCATTTAATCCCAGCAAGAGTGAAGATGGCAAAAAAGTTGTTTCTTTCGACACCGATCAAATACCGGAGACCGGAGTGTGAGTATTAATATCAGTAAAAGTATCAGGTAAAAAAAAACTAGCATCGAAAGGAAAATATTGATATGAGTAAAGTATCGATACTTTTTTTCACATCTCTATTTGTACATATGATTGATCGAATAGTGACCTAGGGAAGGAGAACATTTCCCAGATCGTTTTGAGGACACTACTTACAAACACGCTTAATACTAGAACAAACACAGCACCCAGTGTTTCGGGTAACAATTTGCCATAGCTAATAATTGGTTTATTTGTGTATTTCGAGGGTACTATTTCTCTTTCCCATTGATGAATTACGGCCATTGTACAAAGTGCTGTGTCTGTTCTTGAGTTAAGTTTGTAGGTCGTGTGCTGATATAATCAGTTGGTCCAGAAATTGTACGTTGAATAATTTTTTTTTTTTACTAAAGATCGTGGTTATAACGAAAATCTAACTTGGGGCGTTTATCTGAGTAGCATAATCCAATTTTCATAGGAAGTACTTTACCTGACAACTAGAAACGTTACTAAGTCTACATTCACCTATTTATTCGTCACCATGTTATCTGCAGCTGTCACGTTCAATAAATGTTATCAATATCTATAAAATCACACTAAGAATATAGTGAAATGTTATCAATATACATGGTGGCTACAGACAGAGAAAACAGAGAAAACAGAGAAAACCTGGGAAATGTCAGGGAATTTAACTAAAAATAATCCTCGGTCTTGGCACAGATTTATCTGATTGCCAAACCCTTCCTTTACCTCTGACAAGACGTGTATTAATCACAACTTGTGAATGTGGTGTATGCCAGGCCTCCACCGTGGTTTGGATTCCATGTTAAACTGTAGGTCCTCCATTTCATCTCACAATCACCCTACCAATACACATTAGCGTAAGTGCGTATAACCCGAACTGGTAGTAAGACGCGGTGATATAATAATAATAATAATCTAAAATGAAAGTAAACCAGCCAACACTACCACTACATCTGTCAAGACGTGACAGTTTCAGACCACACCTCTTGACTCATTAATACTTGTCGGTAAATCTACTGCCTTTGAGAATAATAATTAAAAATAAAAATTATTTTCGCTTTTAAACTTATGTAATTTTTTTAAAAGCACCGCATCTTACTACCTGTTCAGGTTATACGCATATGTACTAATTAGGCTAATAGGTTAAGAATGATGAAGGTTGCATTTAGAGGATGTATACCCACATTTGCATGAAGGGAGGGTGTAAAACCATTTATGAAACTCATCCTTAAAAATACCCTATCAAGATTCGAACCCCGATCTCTCTGTCATCAGCAGTCTAGTCTATTGCGAGAGTGACGCATTAGACTATGCGGCCACAAAACAGGTTTTAGAATAATTGACTGCTTCGTCAAATTTTTTTGAAAGTTGTCTTATAAATTTAGTCCGAAATGGGTATTTAGGAATTGTCTTACATGATAAATAATATGTTTGTTTTTTTTAAATATAAATAATTTGTTCAGAGTTTATTGATCACTGATTTTTGAAAATTTGAAATTTTAAGAAAGCGTTTTAGTAATGATTTTAAAATATATAAACGTAAAGTTTTTTTTATGATCAACAAAATAATAAGCTGTTTTTTCCAAGATAGATTTATTTAATACATTACAAAAATAAATGTAGAAGGCTCGAAAACAAAGATATTTGATCCAGAAAGTGATAAAGATACTGGGGAGTGGAGGGTATTACATAATGATGAGCTACATACCGTATACTCATCACATGACATTGTTAGGATAGTCAAGTCTCGCAGGTTACGGTCAGCAGGACATGCAGTGCGAATGGAAGAATCTAGAACCGTGTTTAGGGTGTTGACAGGCAAACCCAATAGGAAGAGACCATTGGGAAGACCTAGACGCAGATGGGAGGATAACATTAGAATGGACCTGAAAGAGATAGGGTGTAATGAGGTGGACTGGATAGAACTGGCTCAAGATAGGGTTTAATGAGGTGGACTGTACAGAGATAGCTCAAGATAGAAATATGTGATGTACTTTTGTAAGTGCAGCAACAAACTTTCGACATCCTAATGCCATAGAATAGTAAGTAGACCTATTTAAGAGTAGTTTAGTGAAAACCTAATTTTGAATATTTAGTTCTAAAATTTTATAGACTATAAGAAAGTTTGTACGATTTTTATCGTGCCATTTATTACTTTCTTGCGACCCCTCGGAAAGAAAAGGTACTGTGATAGTTCAAAAATATTTAACTTGAGGTTTTGATGAATGTCAAATTTCATGAGCCCTGAACTTGATTATTTTTTTTTTCAATGCCATCTGTCCTTTTGTCTGCTTATCTAAGCTAAAACTTGGTAAATAGGGTTTTCAAAAGGTTACCCCGAGATTTCTTTTTATAAATAGCCCTAAAGTTAAGGGTGATTTTCTTAAGGGTGGAAAGAGAAAAAATTATTTTTTCTAATAATTCATGCTAACAATTTTGATTAAAATTTGTATCCAATAATGGTTTAACATAACAAAGCAGCCCATCTCATTTTCTCGTGAAAATGACTTTAAGGGTACTTTACATAAGTGTAAATTTCCATTATTGATCATATTTACGCAAATATTTGAGATACATAATAAATTACCACTGTAAAGTTGTAGTAGTGTTGAAAATTTGGCAAAAAATTTTTTTATCTAAAATAGATTTTTAGAAATCCAATTTGTTTCTGAGCTATAAGTAACAATACATATATATCTCTTATGGAGGTCTTTGAAATGTGATGTTGATTGTCATGCTCTTTGTTGGACAGAGATGTTCCTCTTCTTTCAATGTTTCTCTCATTGTATATTATTTTTTCAATTATGCTTTTTGTTGGACAGAGATGTTCCTCTTCTTTCAATGTTTCTCTAACATTGTATATTATTATTTTCAATTATGCTCTTTGTTGGACAGAGATATGTTCCTCTTCTTTCAATGTTTATTATTTTTTCAATTATGCTCTTTGTTGGACAGAGATATGTTCCTCTTCTTTCAATGTTTCTCTAACATTGTATATTATTTTTCAATTATGCTCTTTGTTGGACAGAGATATGTTCCTCTTCTTTCAATGTTTCTCTAACATTGTATATTATTTTTTCAATTATGCTCTTTGTTGGACAGAGATATGTTCCTCTTCTTTCAATGTTTCTCTAACATTGTATATTATTTTTTCAATTATGCTCTTTGTTGGACAGAGATATGTTCCTCTTCTTTCAATGTTTCTCTAACATTGGATATTATTTTTTCAATTATGCTCTTTGTTATAATGTGATGAACTTTTATCACTTATGTTTCTGCAACAATGTATACTATTTTGATTCGCATATCTTACGAGTTTTAAGTAAATATCTCCATTTATAGGTAAAGTAGTGATTAAAAAAAACCATTATAAAATATTTGAATTCAATTTGAAATGTGAAATCTTGGAACACCAGCTTCGGTGGCTGCGTTGTCTAATACGTCACACTCGTGTTATACTAGACTGCTGATGATGGGGAGTTCGAGGTTCGAATCCCAGTTGTGTGTATTAAGGATGATTTTTTTAAATGGACTTCCACTATCACTCCACGTAAATGCGGGTACAAATCCTCTAAATATAACCTTCCTAATCCATAAAACTATTACCGTAATTCGTATATAAGTGTACGCGTATGACACGAATGGGTATTAAGACGTGGTGCTAAAATAAATTTTAAAAAACCTTGGATTTGTACAGGCCTTAATTTTTATTGGATAACTAAATGTCTGGATCGTTTGTAAAACTAATTCCCGTCAAATTTAGGGCAATAAGGGCGTATTTTCTCTCAAAAGATCTCATATATAAAATAAATTTATTAGAACGTTGGTGAATAAATAACAGCACTGTTCAAGACGTTCATCTGTTTCGTCTGTTTGTTTTCATTGCCTTCTCAAATACCCGACAAATTCTGTTTGAGTTGGCTCGACTTCAGAGAGCGGCTATTTGCTCTCGGCACGTCATGTGTGTTTTCGCGAATATGTTGGTCATAGGCCTGCCTAGTCCATGTGTCAGACCTTATGATAGAGAGAAGAATTTAGCTTTCATCAGTTGGTACAGTCGGGGATAGCCTGGATGTTCCCCGCGACGCGACTATATAACAGAGTCTTACTACCAGTTCGGGTTATTTCACTTGGACGTACATATGTAGTAGACCCCTACTAATATTATTATGCTAACGCGGTGAGTATAAGAAAGGTTGGATTTAGATAAAAGGTACAGGTTTTGTGTGGAGAGAGCGTGAGAAAGAAGTATAGGGTGTGTGAGTGAGTGAGAGAGAGAGAGAGAGAGAGAGTGGAAAAAACACTCTCAATGCACCTAACCGTGGTTCGAACCCAGATATTCCCGTTATCCGCAGTACAGTCTACTTAGAGAGTGACGGCTTATACCGTTCCACCATCGAAGTGCGATGACAATATTTAATTCTCTTGTTGGCGAGGAATGCGGATTAAACGTTAAGATAGTGAAGTTTTGTTTTGTCGGTAGTTTGGGAGGATCGGAGTTCAAATCCCCGGGCAGGTCTGATGGTGTCCCACTTCCCTAAATTGTTTCTTACTTTAACTTCACGTGAATGTGGGTACATTTCCTATAAATTATACTTTTCTCAGCACTGCGTCATTAGTGTATATATATATATCTATATATATAATATATAGACAGCCCGGGCGGGTAGTAAGGCGCGGTTCATAGAATTGATTAAAAGACTTGAGCTCTTTGTTCACCCAGTGTGAAAACTATTTATTTATTAGTTTCATAAGGTGAGTTCTAATGTGTTAGGGATGAGGAAGTGTTCCCGCATTTGCGTGGAGAAATTGTGGAAAACTATTTAGGGAAAAACCAATTTCCCGTATATTTCCTCTAAATTCTACCTTTCTCATCCTTACCATATTTGCATAATTTAAATTAGGATTGCCCTGATTTGTTGTAAGATGCAGTGGGAGGGGGGGGAAAACTTTTGTAAAGGTTACTCAAACATTCCAGGAATTAGAGGTGTGTTTTGTACAAGGTGGATTTAGTTTGTAGGTCGTGTACTGGCACGTTGCGAGTTGTGACCTCGGGAGGTGCCTGCTTAGGCCCAGTATAAAACCAGTCGCACCCTCTTGTTGGACTCATAATATTGTCCGTCTAGTGTCTACAATATCACACGCAGGCGCAGTTAGTTATACATCGTAATTGTCAGATTGAAACTAACACTGTCCATCTCTAGCCTTTATGTAGCTGTGTTAGCTTATGTCCAGCCAATCAGAAATAAATATTGGTGCGCTACTGAATTCAACTAAATCATTATTATTATTATTATTAGCACCGCGTCTTACTACCCGTTCGGGTTATACGCATTTACGCTAATGTGTAATGGTAGGTTGATTGTGAGATCAAATGAAGGACCTACAGTTTAACGTGGAATCCGAACCACGGTGGAGGCCTGGCATTCCCCACATTCACAAGATGTCTTGTCAGAGGTGAAGGAAGGGTTTGATAATCAGATAAATATGTGCCGGGAACTGGGATTGAACCCCGGCCGCCAGCACAGAAGTCTGACACCTTACCCCTAGACCGCCAGGTCACCCTTTCAACTAAATCGAATATATATTTGGGCAAGGATAAAAGTTCGGGAAACTATATGGTAAAAGTTACTGCATTTTAAATTTGTTAGAAAGAGTAGTAATAATTTAATAACTTATTCATAAATTAATTTTATTCTATTTAACTCGTGTTTGTAAACTTTAATACGACTTTGATGATGTAGTCAAATAGTGGCGGCTCGTAATTAAAATTAGTGGAAGTGCTGCTCCAGAACAATTTTAGCTTTAGTTTTAAAATTGTGTAAAAGGAAAAAAATAAAATGTATAGAAATAAAATTTATTCAGGAACTTGATAAAATATTAACAAAAAAAACCCAAACATTTTGTACTTACTTTAACTTAAATTATTATAGTTCAAGCTTGATCTATTCATTTAAAAATGAAATCCATTCTTCTTGTTTTAATTTGCGCAAAAAGTTCAATAATTTTCTCCTTGACGGTTGACCTCTGGATGACAATTTTGGAATTTTTTCTCCATTGAAAGTACTGCAAGCGCATTGAGTCTTTCTGTTAAATAAAATAACCGATTAAAAAATTAATCAAATAGAATAGCTGGAAGCAGAATAATAATCTAATTCTACACTTTTCTACACTTTATCACATTCAAGAATATGGTACACGGTGTTTAAGCACAACACACGCTATGTAAAAAAAAAAAATCCTCTCACCATCACGCCATAGCCAGCACTGCGAGAGCATCAGTGCTCTCTCTACCCAGCAGTCCCGCCTTCCTCTCCACTCCCTTTCTATGTGCGCATGCACACAATAGTAAAACATCACTCCACTGGCACTGTGAAGAGCACAGTTCCATACAAAGTTGTTTGTATATTTTTCATAAAATGGGGGATGGCACTAAAGTACTGACATTAGGTTTAAGGAATATATATTGTACTACAAAAATAAAGAATGAATTAAAGAAAAAATAACTTATTATATTAAATGTTATCGATAATATCAAGTGGACATAGGGGGTGCTGCAGTTCCGCAGTGCCTATACACGAGCCGCCACTGGTAGTCATATTAGTTGAACTTACATTTACTGACATTTTACTGTATAAACTTTTTTAAAGCAGAAAACAAACATCGAGTGCGCGTCCGCCTGGACCTAATGTTCGTGAGAACGTGTCGGGACGTGTAATGAGGTGTCTTACAGGATTCTTTCTTTGTTCTTTGGATCGTTCTCATTATAATGACATGACGCTTCGCTCCTTGATTTTACACAGATATCCATCAACAGCTTGACTTAACAAATCGACAATTAACAGTCTTACTATACCCCTCCTCTCGGTTGAACGTGTTTCTGGGATGACACAGCCATGTTAAACAGTTCAGCAATCGACTCGCTAAACCTTGATTCACACGTTAGCCGAAAATAGAAAGCAGAATCCGCCTCAATGGCGCAGCAATCCACACTCTCTATGTTGACCCATGATTAGTTGCAATGCTAACTTAAAACAGCTGATTATCAACATATTTTATTTTCTAGTGGATAGACATATATTTTAAGTTACTCTTCCCAAAGGATTTTTTCAAATTATAACGCTATGTCGGCGTACAATCCAATACATCGAGAGACACGCTTTACATTAGCGAGTTATTTCAAATCTCCTCACAACGGCCAACGAAGATGTCTTCTCGCTTCTAGCTGCACATCGCATGCGAACAGTTTTGGGATGGTTGGTTCTTGGATTTGATTGGTTCTCCTGTGCCGAACATCTCGGGCAGAGCGGACAAAGTAGAGAATAGTTTAACTTCAGAAGAACAACTTGCTCCGATAAGGCGGAAATCTTGTGATTGGCTTGGATCTCGTCACATGACCACCATTCTGTTCTGCGCTAGTTTTTCCGTGAACTTTTGGATCAACAGTAATTATTACTCGTCGTTATGTCTGTGTGGAAAAGTTGAAACATGCTGGCCGGATATATTTCTCATAACCCGCTTCAGTGGTTGAATGGTCTAAGACGTCACTCTCACATTAGACCTGACTACCGATAACGGGGAGATCAATGGTTTTCCTCCTCTATCCTCACGAAAATATGGGTACACTCCCTTTTAATTTAACCTTTCTTATAATTAGCACATTAGCGTAATCAGTAGCTACGTATGCGTATATCCTGAACGGGTAGTAAGACGTGGTGCTTAATAAAAAAATCTTTGTAATAGGGATGTGGAAAAAGTTTCAATACTTTTATAATATTGATATTTCACTTTCGATAACATGGTTGTGAAACGTGGTCTCTTGCCTAACATGACGAGAAGGAATTTAGGGTGTTCGAAAACGGTTAAACGGGAATAAGATAATGTATAGTGGAGGAGGCTACATAGTGATGAGTTTCCCTCTACTCATAACAGCACATTGTTAGAGTAATCAAATCTGGCAGGAAATGCAGTGCGAATGGGAGAAAATAGAACCTTGTAAAGATGGTAGAAATTACACATTTTAACATCTCAAATAGATGGAGTGCTTAAACATCTTTGAACACTTAATACCTTAATATAATACGCATAGGCCCTAGATAATGTGCCTACATAGTTAATACCAAGGGCGGATCCAGATCATTTTCATAGGGGGTCATAGTTATAAATAACATGCTACTTACAATGTTAGATTTCTGTTTAAGACCATTTAATAGTTTCTCATTCATATTTGATCTTATGTATGTTTTAAACCGTGGTCATCCTCTCCTATTTTTAAAATCAGATAGTTTTTATAAACTATTTGGAGTGGCCCTTCTTCAACAATGTTTTAAAAAAATGGTTCAATCTAGAAGCTATGAGTAGTCTTAGCCTTGATTTTTTTTTAATCAGACACTTTTATAAACTATAAGATACCATTTAAAGTGTTACTCACCTAGATTATTTTTTTAAATTTGGATATCCCTCGAAGCTATTTAGAGTGATCCTCACTTTAATTTTTTACGATAATTGGACACCTCTAGAAGATATTTGAATTTGCCTTCCACGGATAAAATTTTGAAAATTTGTTATTTTCAGAAATTTCAGAAAATTCAGAGTTCGAAATTGTCCTCCTCAAGACATTTTTGAAATTTGGACGACCTTGGAAACTATTTAGAGCTTTCCTCCCCCGAATTTTTCGGCCAGTTAGATGCCTCTAGTCTATTAGTTATTTGATGCGGTCTTTTCCGGCAAATATTTGACAATAGAATGCATATAGAAGTCATTTGTAGTTTGATTTAAGGCCATATTTCAGCTTCATATTCGATAATATTAGAGAATTTGAAATATATCTGGGGAAGGGGGGGGGGGCAGAGTACTCCACTCTTCTGTCCATACATACTCTATATTCGGTATTCGTGGATGAACTGCTCTCAGGCGATTATTAGTCTTCTTTATGTGCGGTAGTCTACCGTCTCTATGCGGAACAATGTTCGTTACTCGCTACACACGACAAATATTCTCACATGAAAACGAAGATTTCTTTCACACTTGCTTGAGTCATGTCGAACATTAAATAAACGTGGATGAATAACGCACGTGTGGACCCAGCATAAGAGGTGTCTGCGCGTAAAATGATTAAAAATTGTATACAAATTTATCTGTGTTGTATTTTCTTTCTAAAATTTGAACTTTTATTTTATTTTTTAAAATTAATTTTCTAACTTTCACAGGGGGTCAACTGACCCTTTGACCCCCCCCCCCCCTTCCCTCGAATCCGCACCTAGTTAACACTAATTTCCATTTAAGTTTCGGTAAACACCTGCACAGATGAGTTAATTTATTATAATACCCGAAGATCTACGATTGTATGTTCTCACCAGGGTTCATTTCTCTATGTAGGTTCAAATCATTTATATCCTTGTTGGCAAAAATTTAACTCCTTTTGTTACTGGCATTAATACTATAGTACAGTATATCAAAAGTGGCAAGTATAACTCATATCATTTGTCGTGTGAATATATAAAAGTGGCTTTTAAGACAGTTAACCTAGAGTCGAATTTTAAAAGAAAGTGCCTATTAGAAAACACAAGCTTTTTTTTTGTGTGTGGTCAACATTGATAACATTTTTATCATTTTATTATTGATACCTTCCACCAAAATTGGCATAGCTTGACGTATGAACACGTGAAAATGAAAATTTCTATGAAAATTAGGATGTACCTACCTTCGTATCTCACTATAATATTCCCGTTTTCGTGACGGAGTGTTAAAGGAGGTTAACTGAAAGTCTTCGTGACCTTAGTTCGATAATAGACGCTGCTTGGAAGTAGTTAATATCTGTGTGTTGGTTTGTCCTTATTTCAAGGTATTTAATTTTTCCACGGCAGGTGGTTAATTGGTACCGGGTTACACCTCTGCTCTATAGGTTAATTGCTCATTATCCTATAACAAACATTGTTTGGAACATTACACGATATTTTCATTGTTGTGTAAACATTGTGGAATCTTGTGGGAGGCCCCTCCGACATTGTTTGTCTTTAGATCAATCAATTTGTTAGAGAAGACACAAGTTTCATAACAAATAAATAAAAACATTCGAAATCATTCAAAAGTAGTTTCTGTAGTTTGAAATAATTTTGTAAGTAAGTGGTTGGCTGGTTATAAAATCCCTCTGTTTAGAAAGTTAAGTTAAAAGAAATAAACCCCACCCTATCCTCTTCATTATTTCAACCATAGTTCGCATTTTCCCCGGGCGCAGTACTAACATAGCTGCGTGGCGCTGCAGTCGTTGTACTGGTTACTTGACGTGCTCCCTCTCTTTCATTCACTATTAGTTCGCATTTTCCCCGAGCATAGTACTAACATAGCTGCGTGGCGCTGCAGTCGTTGGACTGGTTACTTGACGCGTTCCCTCTCTTTCATTCACTATTAGTTTGCATTTTCCCCGAGCACAGTACTAACATAGTCGGGTGGCGCTGCAGTCGTTGGATTGGTTAATTGACGCGTTCTTCCTCTTTCATTCACTTTAGCTTGAATTAATTTTTTTTCGGACGCAGTGTTAACGTAACTGGGGGGGTACTGCAGTCAGGAACCTATGTCTTGATGTATTTCTTCCTTACCTCCTCTTTCTTTAAGTAATACTTTGAATTTCAATTCTTGGAATCTAAGAACAACCATGTACACACTCACATTAAAAAAAAAAATTCAGGCCCCTAAGTCAAGGATTAAGCCAGCGGTCCATAAAACGAGTGAGTAAAGCGATTAAAATCCTCTACAATGAATCTCCGTTCTGAGTTTAATTGCCCCTCGGGCTCAGCTGCACCTTGTCTTCAAGTTGGCATCAGTTGAAGAGTTTATATTGTGGTCTAATTATAATCCAGGCTTGTGTTGGGATTGCTCTGGTGAATAATTCCTCCCGTCCCTCCCACCCCCTTTCAGGTTCCGTTAGTGCCTTTGTCCTTGGAGGTCACCTCCTTGACGACTTGCCAAGGTCACAGTGGGTGGCTACTGAAACTTGTTGAAAACTTCTTTGTCATGACTTCTGTTTGTACCCCCACCCCCCATTCTTTTATATACTCGCCAAGTATGTTGCGTAAACATCCGTTTACTTTTAGAAATGTGTCGTGGGCTGTTATTTTGACTGCGTTCATATTAAAAAACAAAGTAACTCTGACGTAATGTACTAGAAGGGATAAGCGGGATAAATCTTCATTTCTCTCTTTCAGGATAAACGGAGTATATGGTCTGATTTTCTTGGGAAGGCCCTGCTATTAAATACAAATAGGCCTATAATATTTAGAGCAAAAATTGATAGTATTCTACTATTTTGCTAACGTTGTTTTATAAGTGTTGATAATAAATATCAAAAGTGACAGCTGCAGATCACATGACTTGGCGTGAAAGTAGATCTATTAAATTTATATATGCCAGATAAGGCTGTTCCTATGAAAATTGGACCGTAGCTAGCTAGCTAGCTAGCCCCCTTGTGGCTAATATAGTAGGGGGGTCCGTAGATCACTCGTAAATATGACAAGGACACGGTAGTCCCACGCAACAGGTGAAACGGCCGATTTGACGTCTTTATGACACGACTTCCCTGGTACGAATATAACATCCGATACCACCCACCTGTATACCCCCCTCCCCTAACCACCGCATACCACCCCACAGTGGTGAAATAACAACCGGGGCGGGGGGTGTTTGTTCAAGATTTAAGTTAGTTTATAAGGCTTGTGCTAATATAATCAGAGAGTAAANAAATATTAAGTATTGTTATAATTTTAGATAAACTATCAAAGGACATGAATCAAGCATAGGCCTATCCCTCGCCTCAACTATCAATCTTCAACTTCAAAGTTGTTGGATCATAATGCAAGTCATACGCATTCTGTAATCTATATTCCTATATCAAATAAACTACATCCAAAATAATAAGTTTTAAATTAGAAATATATATGTGTATGCATATATACACTATGTATAGAAGCCCACTACTAGGTGGGGGGAGCGGGGTGGGGCTATTGGAACTTTGGTATCAGGCCCGTGATTCCTAAGGGCCCAGGCCCAAGATATAAATTTTAACAAGTCGTAGTAGATGAATTATAGTCAATAAAATGCCTGTCTATACTAAGAAGCAGTGTATGCCAAACACCCAAGCTGGGATTACCCCCAGAGAAACTTGCTGACATTTTTGTCACCATTAGATCAGTGGCCAGGTACAGTCTTGTCTCTAGTTCATTAACGTTTGGAATTCTCGTGGAGTCTATTATTGTTGTATTCAACACACATTTGACACGTGAAGCGAGTCGGGCAGTGATTACAGTTCAATTTAAATTTAATTATTGTATTATGTGCGTAGCATTTTATTTGTTCAGTTACGTTTTAGTTTGCTTACAATGCTTACTTTATGTAAAAGTGATACAGTTTAGAGAAATGTACACACCCAAGTGGTGCAGGGATGGTGTAACAGGGGGGGGGATTATACCCTTTTAAAGAATTCATCCCTCCCTCCTTTCGACTGGAATAAACTTACCCCTCTATTGATTTATTTCACCCCACACTGATATTCTTGAAGATAAGTTGAAAAATGTACCGGTATCAAATTTCAAAGTTTTTGAGAGGCATCCAATTTTTAAGGATTCGGTCAGAAAGTACCACTTTGAGGAATAATCAGAGATATGCTTAAAAATATAGTTGAACTAAGGGGGAGGGGAAGAGCTCACATTTCACCAACAATAATTTTTTGGCCATACCAGGAATCGAACCCAGGACCCTTAACTTTATTATTATTATTAGCACCGCGTCTTACTACCCGTTCGGGTTATACGCACTTACGCTAATGTGTAATGGTAGGGTGATTGTGAGATGAAATGGAGGACCTACAGTTTAACGTGGAATCCGAACCACGGTGGAGGCCTGGCATTCCTAACATTCACAAGATGTCTTGTCAGAGGTGAAGGAAGGGTTTGGTAATCAGATAAATCTGTGCCGGGACCGAGGGACCCTTAACTAAATATGCAGATACGCTACTAGCTGAGCAAAAGAGTCATATTTTACGATTCTTTCTAGCACCGTGTTTTCTTACTACCCGTTCAGGTTATATACTTATGTACTAATTATGCTAGTAGTTTTAGGAATGAGGAAGGTTATATTTACTGGAAGTGTACCCGTGTTTATGTGGAGGGAGAGTGAAAAGACATTTTGAAAAATCACCCTACCGAGATTTGAATCTCGATCTCCCAGTAATCGACAATGTAGTATATACTGTGAAAATAACGCCTTAGACCATGTGGTCACCGAAGTGGACTCTACGAAATTATTTTGGTACTCTCTGTATGTAATTTAAAAATACATATTTACGGTTGTGAAATATGGTCTCTTAAACTTACGTAACAAGACTTAGGAAAATATTTGATTCTAAAGGAATTAAGATAATGGAGAGTGGAGGAGGCTACATAATATAGCATACCGTGTACTCGTCACGGGACATTGTTAGAGTTAATCCCATCTCGTAGACCACGGTGGGCAGGACATGCATTGCGAATGGAGGAATCTAGAACCGTGTTTAGGGTACTGACTGGCAAACCCAATAGGAAGAGACCATTGGGGAGACCTAGACGCAGATGGGAGGATAACATTAGAACGGACCTGTTTGAAAGAGATAGGATGTAATGAAGGGGACTGGATAGAACTAGCTCAAGATAGGGATAGGGTGTAGTGAGGTGGACTGGATAGAACTAGCTCAAGATAAAGATAGGATATAATGAGGTGGACTGGACAGAACTAGCTCAAGATAAAGATAGGATGTAATGAGGTGGACTGGATATAACTAGTTCAAGATAAGGATAGGATGTAATGAGGTAGACTGGATATAACTATCTCAAGATAAGGATAGGATGTAATGAGGTAGACTGGATATAACTAGTTCAAGATAAGGATAGGATGTAGTGAGGTAGACTGGATATAGCTATCTCAAGATAAGGATAGGATGTAATGAGCTAGACTGGATATAACTAGTTCAAGATAAGGATAGGATTTAACTAGCAGGACTGTATAAAACTAGCTCAAGATAAGGATAGGGTGCAATGAGGTGGACTGGATAGAACTAGCTCCAGATAGGGATAGGGTGTAATGAGATGGACTGGATAAAACTATCTCAAGATAGGGAGAGGGTGTAATGAGGTGGACCGGATAGAACTAGCTCAAGATAAGGATAGGGTGCAATGAGGTGGACTGGATAGAACTAGCTCCAGATAGGGATAGGATGTAATGAGGTAGACAGGATATAACTAGTTCAAGATAAGGATAGGATGTAGTGAGGTAGACTGGATATAGCTATCTCAAGATAAGGATAGGATGTAATGAGCATGAGCTAGACTGGATATAACTAGTTCAAGATAAGGATAGGATTTAACTAGCAGGACTGTATAAAACTAGCTCAAGATAAGGATAGGATTCAATAAGGTGGACTGAATAGAGCTAGCTCAAGATAAGGATAGGATGTAACTAGCAGGACTGTATAAAACTAGCTAAGATAGGGCTAGGTGGCGTACTTTGGTACTTTTGAATTCTTAATGCCATCCGACACCTTAGCTCAGTTGGTATGGTATCTTTATACTGAACTAAGGGTCCCGGGTTTGATTCCTGACGTGGCAAAAAAAAAAGATCATTGGTGAAGTGTGGGTCTACCCTTCACATTAATAAATTAACGGCCGGGGATTGGATGTTGTGCCTGTCCTAGTCTTAAGTTAGATTATAAGGCATCTCAAACTACGAGAGGCCTAAACAAGCCGGCAGTGGAAAAATATATGACTTGAATAAAAAACTAACCCGGACCATAGGCTGGAAACAGTAATGGATGTAATTAAATTCTTAATACAATAGTGTAAGTTAGTAATAAAATTATACTAATCGCATCTTTTGAAACAAATATTTGGTTTATTTTGACCCAAAATGTTTTTGGTTATAATAGCTGTACTAATGTGGGCTTTATCTCGCGTTCCCTTAAATCCCCGAGAGATATCTGTGAATCAGTCTGATGACCTACTTCCATCCTATTCGCGTGTTTCCGTCGAACTGACCTAGTTTTACCTGTGAGTATCGGGCGTCGCGTGCTTTGCACTTGCGCGAGTCAATTGACACTTGGCACGGTGTTTTTACTTACACCTGCTGTGTTGGTGGAGCGGTCAGCACTCCTGACTCAGGGGCAGGGTTAATATAACTCAGAGAGTGATAATATGTTCATACACTTCCTCACTTAGAGCTGACACGCCATTTTTGTATTGATTTTTGAGAGTTCAAAGTTTTTATCAATCAAATGAAGACAAAATAAGACTTATTCATTATTATTATTATTATTATTATTATTATTATTATTATTATTATTAGCACAATACCTTACTATCCGTTCGGGTTATACGCACTTACGCTAATGTGTAATGGTAGGGTGATTGTGAGATGAAATGAAGGACCTACAGCTTAACGTGGGATCCGAACCACGGTGGAGGCCTGGCATTCCCCACATTCACAAGATGTCTTGTCAGAGGTGAAGGGAGGGTTTGGTAATCAGATAAATCAGTGCCGGGACCGAGGATTGAACCCCGGCCGCCAGCACAGAAGTCTGACACCTTACCCCTAGACCGCCAGGTCACCTAAAGCCTTATTCACACTTGTGAATTTTTAATTTGATGAAGTGAATGAAATTAAAGTATTTTAATAATTACTAACGTAGATCCCCCCCCCCCAACCCCCACCATTGTTTTCTAACCTCATAATTTCCTTTTCGAACTAACAAATGACGAATAGGAGATGTTGTGACCGACCTTCTCAGTCACATAAGCTAGCGGTTAGATGTGGAACTAGTTTTTTAAGATTCCATCAAGCGTAGATACTTGCGTACATTTTCTGAAGGGTTTTTGTTGTAAATGCAGTCCACTTTTCCAAGGTAAGGCCTTATATGACAGTTATAAAAGTTAATAGATCAACTTTCACGTATTCATACGTCAAGTCATGTGATTTACAGTTGTAACTTTTGATTTATATTATAAATACCTCTATAATAACAATAATTATAATAATTTGGTACAATTTTATCAATGTTGACTGCAAGTTTTTTTTGTACATTCTAAAAGTGCATACATGTGAAGTTTGAACTGTTCATTCAATGGTCACAATGTGGACACTCCCCTCTTCCCCCTATTTACCTCGTAAAGCTACCACGCGTGCAAAGTTTAACATTTCGTTGACAGCGGCGTATGTTCCTTTCTGCAGTATCACACTAGGTCAAGGTCACCTCAAGGTGACACCTGCAGTCGAAGGGGTTAAAGGGAGGGGAAAGAAGGTTGGGGTGGGCGTGAGGTATTAAACCCCAGGAGCGCAGGTCCGGGGTTCACAGCTGGTCTCGCCCCGGAACTGACCTACTTTACTGTATATATTTATATACATCGCTCAACCCCTTCCCCCCTACCTTTACCGGTGACTTTGCTAGGTTTCCTTCCTCCCGTCATGAAAACTCACAAAGTTGCGAAAGAAAGTTGTCCGGGATACGACGATCGGTTGGCGAAAACCTATAATTTATATGACAAAAAAGAAATAATAATTATACATAATGTACTATTTATTTGACACCGTGAATATTTCATTCTCCCGACTGGATAATTTATACTTCAATGAATTTCGGAACGGTTGATGTTGCCTACTTGTAGATTTCGAAGCTATTTTGCGAAGCAGGTTGCATCTTAACTTGACTCACCTAACCACTTTAAGTGCTATTACACATAAAAAAACAATTTACGAAATAAAAAAAGAGGGAAGAAAATGAGTCATTCACCTTACGAGGCCTCTTGTTTATCAATTGATAACTCTTCCTCTTCTTTTGACGAGTTTACACGATCACCATACCTACTATTTGTGCCTTGAAAACATTGACGTACTTTTTAAAACAACCCTTTTCTTGTTTCTTATTTTAGATAGACGGATCCTCCCATCGACTTTTTTAATCTACATCCTTTTAGGAAGATTCCTGCAGATCGTTCCATGACTTAAGTCAAATAGCCTTGAGTTGTATATGATTAACAAAATAAATATTTACAAGAAAACTTCAATAAAAAAATAATAATTATGTAACATTGAAATACTATTTTTTATAATTATTTAAGAATCTGTGGTTTTTGTTTTAAGGCCCTTGGGCCTGTCGAGTGCAAGTCTAATACCTATTTTATGGGATGGTGGGCTGGAGGGTGAAATGCGTTGTGCGGATTCACAACCGACCAAAGTATCCTTCCGCGCCAACAAGAACAGATGGATCACGGAAACCGTAGATGACGCTAGCTACCGGACAGGTCTTGCAGAAAAATTACACGTTTGGAAATATCAGTTTTTTCGAGAACGAGTGAAATTTTTATAATAATATTTTCAACAACTCTTCTAAGATTATGAATCATTGTTTTTAAGTGTTACATTTTCTTATTTTTTGTTATAAAACCAGCAGTTTTCTATTGAAAAATGTCGAAATTAATTGATATTTGATCACTGTTAAAATTATAGAGGAGGTGTGTATATAAAAAGTATATCTTAAACCACATGCTTCTATTCTTGAACAAACCGTTTCCGAAAAGAAAATTGTAAAAAAATTAAAAAAATCTCGAAAATAACAGTTTGTTCCCACGGCTCTGCATTTCCACGCCAAATGGGCCAATCGGCTTAATGTGATATAATTATCTAATACTCGCTGAATAAAACGTAAATTGACTAACATAGTAAAACCTGACGTCGTGACGTCAAAGGTAAACGACGTCCTTGGATGAAAATAAAATCGAGCATTTTGGGATGTGGGATTGACAGAAACTTGTCAAGTTTATTCTGATACGTTTGACGCTTCAATAACCTCCACATATAGCTACCACATGACTAAAGAATTAATTTAACATCCGCATAGGTGAGAATGTAGGCTGGTCAGTGTTCTAACCAGTTGCGGCTCGTGTATAGGCACTGCGGAACTGTAGCAGCCCCTATTTCCACTATTTCCATTATCGATAACATTTAATATAATGAGTCCTTTTTTCTTTAATTCCTTTTTTTATTTTTGAAGTACAATATATATTCCTTAAGCTTTAATGTCAGTACTTCAGTAGCCATCCCCCAGTTTATGGAAGTGATATAAAAATATTTGTATGGAACTGTGCGCTTCACAGTGCCAGCGACGTGATGTTTGACTGTTGTACGCATGCGCACATAGGAGGGGTGTGGGGAGGAAGGCGGGACTGCCAGGTAGAGAGAGCACTGTTGCTCTTGCAGTGCCGGCTCTGGCGTGATGGTGGAAGGAAGTTTTTTTTATTCAGCGTGTGTTGTGCTTAAATTATTATTATCATTAGCACCACGTCTTACTACCCATTCGGGTTATACGCACTTACGCTAATGTGAATGGTAGGGTGATTGTGAGATGAAATGAAAGACCTACAGTTTAACGTGGAATCCGAACCACGGTGGAGGCCTGGCATTTGTGCTTAAAAACTGTGTACCATATTCTTGAATGTGATAAAGTGTAGAAGAATTAGATTATTATTCTGCTTACAGCTATTCTATTTGATTCATTTTTTTTTCTGTTATTTTATTTAACAGAAAGACTAAATGCGCTTGCAGTACTTTCAATGGAGAAAAATTTCCTCAATTGTCATCCAGAGATCAAGGATAAAATTATTGAACTTTTTGCGCAAATTAAAACAAGAAGAATGTATTTCATTTTTAAACTAATAGAATTGTAACAATTTAAGTTAAAGTAAGTAAAACATATTTGTTTGTTTTTTGTTAAGATTTTATCAAGTTCCTGAATAAATTTTCTTTATATACATGTTTTTCTCCTTTTACACACTTTTAAAGCAAAAGTTAAACATTTTCTGTAGCAGCACCCCCACTAATTTTAGCTACGAACCACCACTGGTTTCTAGACCCGTGCAGGTATACTATGTGTGAATTCTACCTAGAATATATCTCACTCTCCACGGAAGTGCGGGTCCATGTCCTCTTAATTTTACCTTCTTAATCTCTACCCCATCGATGTTATATTAATATCGATTGAAGACGCAGGGGAAAATATAAAAAAGTCTAACATTTATTCGTGAATCGATCGTTACACTGGGCGTTCTGTAGCCATTTGTTTGTTTGGAACGACCGCCGCTTGGCGCCTCTCTAGACCGCCGTGTCGCTTAGTAGTTCGAGCGCTGTCCGCAAGATCACGCGCCTGTGTGTTTTCCCGTGCCTGGGGGCAAATCCTACAAGCTATTCATTATCTGCGTGGTGCTAAGGAGCAGTGGTCCTTTTACCAAATAATTGATATACTCGTGCCAGCTGAAATTTATTCATTAAATGTGTTCTAAAAAGAAAGTAATAAACTAGTTAAAACCAACCTTCATTAAATAACCTAAGTATTTTAATTAGCGACTACCAGTTATGGCGTGATTTTAAGTAAATCTATACTCTAAAATTAGTAAACGTTTAAACGATTAAATTTTAAATACCCTAATAAAATTAGGATTTTTGTAGAATGTATTCTATTATGTCTTGTTATTACTTAATTCACTTAACAATTAATGAAAAGTATGATTTAAGTCGTTCCAGTGAGCACACGGACTGAAATGTCAGACTCATCTGGTGTTGTTTGCTGGGTATTGGGGATACTGGAGTTCAAGTACCCGTCGGTTGTGCTTAAAGTGTATTTTGATAAAGGGCTACCCGCCTTCCCTCTACGCAAATAAGGTACATCTCCTCTGAATTCAACCTTTCCCGTCCCCACTCGATTGGTGTAATTAAATGAGTATAGCCCGGACGAGTAATAATACGCGAATATTCTTTTTGAAACGTTTCTCACTCTACCTCCAGGCAAATTTGGATACATATCCTCTAAACTAAACCTTTATCATCTTTACTCGACTAGTGTAATAAAATGCCAATAGTCCAGATAAGAATTAAATAAAAACATCTCACCAAAGCCTCATTAATTATCCCATTAAAATAAAACGTTCAACCATCTTTTGATGAGTTTGAAAAGGCTATTAATATTAGTACTTAGCACCGCGTCTTACTACCCATTCGGGTTATACGCTTTAAGTACTAATTACGCTAATGGATTAGGAATTGGGAAGGTTTAATTAGAGGAAGTGAACCCGCATTTGCGTGGAGGGAGAATGGAAAATCATTTAGGAAAAACCACCCCCAGTTCACCCGACCGAGATTCGAACCTCGATCTCCCCGTCCTCAGCAGTCTAGCTCAACACGACAAGCGCGTTAGCCAACTACGCCACCGAGGCGGGTGAAAATGCTATTAATCTTAGTACTTAGCACCGCGTCTTACTACACGTTTGGGTTATACGTTTAAGTACTAATTACGTTCATGGATTAGGACATGGGAAGGTTGAATATATATGAAGTGAGCCTGCATTTGCGTGGAGTAAGAGTGGAAAACAATCTATGGGAAAAAAACCTCAGTTCCTTCGAGCGAGATTAAACCTCGATCTCCCCATCCTCGGCACTCTAGCTCAACACGAAACTAGCGCGTTAGCTAACCACACCACCGAGGTGTGTATTATATTAATCGAGTTATTAATATTAATACAATGTTCTATTAATCCTACTCTTTTGACTACCTCCCCTTTCTCCGGTAGAATTTGTCCCAAAACTCACCACGAGATTGGTCAGCGAGGGAGCCACTCTTTTAACACTCACGTTCCAGTATGGGAAGAAAACTTAGGGCGGTCACCTTGGTCATCGATAAAATATAAATTGCTGTCAGGCAACTTTATTTAAAATACAATGTTAGGTGTCGTTTTCTGGAATTACTTCTCTATTCTGTCTAAGTAAGTCCTTCCTTCTGCCCTCCACCTAGAATAGATAAGTAGCCAAACTATGAAACTTCTTAGCTCAAGGAAAAGAGGAAAACTCGCTGCTAATTCACAAATATATTGAAATTTTCTGTAGCGAGCCTATCACAAAATTACTGCTAGAAGAAAGCTAAGTCTAGAGCTCTTTTTAATCAAGACTAGTCTCATAGCTCTGCAAATATGCTTAAATTGTCGTTGATAATAAGATAATGTCACATTTTCACACGCATTTTTCTATTAATACAACTCTTACTAAAAAGTTTATAAGGGAAATGAGCCCTATTGGAATCTCCTGACTTTGTTTTGGCGTGAAACGTATTTTGAAATAACGCATCTTATGATTAAATATTGCGTTAGAGCTGAACGTCTGCGTAGCAATTTCTAGCTTACCGAGACGGCTCCCTTGGAAGGCGAGTTTTTTTTAAACAAGATAGTTATAACAACAACAAAAAAAGTTAAGGAAATAAATAGGCTCCTCTTTGTCCAGTGGCTGCAGTGTAAGATGTGAACCGTGTTCTTTTTGTTATAGTGAAAGCCATATTGTGATTGTTCCTTATATCTTTTCCCTTTAGTCTTTCTTTTATTATTTTATCTTCCATTAATAAAGTAATTTATTCTTCAGCTCTGGATAGTTTCGTTTTGTTTAGTAGCAACTCTCCTTACCAGCGTGTCCTCTAAATAACCCCATTTTATCAGTGTGTTAAGGCACCTTTTATGTTCCCCTCGCTCGACTCGTTATGTTTTATGTCTGCAAAGATTCAGCCATTATGGTTTATCTGAGAGAAATATTTCTGTGTTTCTCGTGTGTGCGAGTGTGCGAGTGTGTGTGTGCGTTGCTTCAAGCAGACTTGTACTGAAGGTGGGCTTTTCTTTGAGACTACATCTGGGGCTCTTGTATGCTATGAGGAAACATGTACTGTTAGTGAACTATACCTTGAGACTACATCTGGCATTCTTGTGTGCTATGAGGAGACATGTTGTACTGATGGTGGACTATACCTTGAGACTACATGTGGTGTATTATTACTTATGAAGATACAGTCGAGATTTGAGTACTAATGGTGGTGTTTAGCTTGAGAATAGCGCAAGCCAAATATTACCAAGATTTATTTATTGATATAAAACGTAAATATACACAGCAAGTATATGTACACTTTCTAAACACATAGATGTATCAGCATACAATTTACACACTAAATTAACCTAAGACAGAACCACATAACACTAAAGTGAAACCCCACATGACTTATATCATCCGACAGTTCAAAATGTAGTTAAACATATTTTAATCTCTTTTTTTTTTAGCGCCGTTTCTTACCGTTCGGGTTATAATAACTACGCTAATGGTTTTAGGGATTGGGAAGGTTTTATCTTAGAAAGTTTACCCACATTTGTCTGGAGGAAGAGTGGAAAAACATTTTTTTAAACCACCCTCAGTACACCCGACTGGGATTCGAACCGTGATCTTCCCGTCAGACCACGCGCCCACCGAAGTGGGTTTTAATCTATTCATACGCTAAGCTATGTGCTCTGCCGGTGTCTTGTTTGAAGAGTGTGACCTTGTCTACTGAGCTATTGTCTACTCCGCACGTAATGAAAACCATTCAGCTACAGGGGACAGGCAACCAGCCGTATAGCAGCCAGGCAGTGCGGCGTGCCTACCTGCAGGGGTAGTTGTCCGTGTGAGGGGGTGGTGCTGAGATATGCAAATGTCAAGACTTGCTTATTGCACTCCTCACGCCATCCTTCAATCAACTGACAACTCTCCACCCCCACTCAGTTTCTCACCCCTCACACCCCGACCTACTTCAGGGGTGGATAAAGTGTGTGTAGTATAATTCTGGTTGGTAGGCCCAATATTACAGTAACAAAAGTTACTAGAACAAATGTAATATATTCATACGTCAATTCATGTGTTCTTTAGCTGTAACTTTATCTGTCAAATAATTATTAGCTTAACTATTTCCACCCTTTGACTGGGCCAGTTTAGTAAAACACCTTAATCTTCCTCTATCCTTCCACCATTATTCTTCTCTCTATCATACACTGTTATCTTCTTCTCTATTATCTTTCTTATTCTCCTTTGTGGTATTTCCCCTCCAACTTATATCACCCATAATTCTCCTTGGGAGTCTTTCTTTTTCCATCCTCATTACAAGACCATACCATCTCAGTCTTGCTTCCTCTACTATCTAATGTATTCTAACATTCTCGTTACATGACCATACCACCTCAACATTGCTTCCTCTACTATCTAATGTATTCTAACATCATCGTTACATGACCATACCACCTCAACCTTGCTTCCTCTACTATCTAATGTATGCTAACATCCTCGTTAGATGACCATACCACTTCAACCTTGCTTCCTCTACTATCTAATGTATTCTAACATCCTCGTTAGATGTCCATACCACTTCAACATTGCTTCCTCTACTATCTAATGTATTCTAACATTCTCGTTACATGACCATACCACCTCAACATTGCTTCCTCTACTATCTAATGTATTCTAACATC
>CABEEJ010001195.1:131377-145549 GCA_901482245.1 Timema douglasi
ATCTCAGTCTTGCTTCCTCTACTATCTCATGTACTCTAACATCCTCATTACATGACCATACCATCTCTTCCTTGCTTCCTCTACTATCTAATGTATTCTAACATCCTCGTTACATGACCATACCATCTCTTATTTGCTTCTTCTACTTTCTAATGTATTATAATATCCTCATTACATGACCATACCCTCTCAGCCTTGCTTCCTCTACTATCTAATGTATTCTAACATCCTCGTTACATGACCATACCATCTCTTATTTGCTTCTTCTACTTTCTAATGTATTATAATATCCTCATTACATGACCATACCCTCTCAGCCTTGCTTCCTCTACTATCTAATGTATTCTAACATCCTCGTTACATGACCATACCATCTCTTATTTGCTTCTTCTACTTTCTAATGTATTATAATATCCTCATTACATGACCATACCCTCTCAGCCTTGCTTCCTCTACTATCTAATGTATTCTAACATCCTCGTTACATGACCATACCATCTCTTATTTGCTTCTTCTACTTTCTAATGTATTATAATATCCTCATTACATGACCATACCCTCTCAGCCTTGCTTCCTCTACTATCTAATGTATTCTAACATCCTCGTTACATGACCATACCATCTCTTATTTGCTTCTTCTACTTTCTAATGTATTATAATATCCTCATTACATGACCATACCCTCTCAGCCTTGCTTCCTCAACTATCTCGTGTACTATAGCCCAGCTCTTGATTTGACCACTTCATTCCTAATTCTGTTTCTCCTTGTGTCAGCTAACAAATAATGGTTGCTACGAACCGGTAAAACTTAAATACTGGACTAATTCTGCACTTAAACATTGAAACCAAAGTGTGATATTTTGTTTCTGGATGTGAGCAAAAGTCTTTGTCTAGATATGACAGTCAACGTGAGATGTGTTTTAGAGTCTTCGTTTTATATAACACATTCACACAGGATATTTTTATAATAAAAATTGTGAAATCACCGTTTGACAAATAAACACATAAACACACTTTGATATTGCGGTGATGATCTATTTGATCTAACTAAATTACACTTCAATTTAAATTTTAAAGGCATTATCACATTCCTCTATTATTCTTACTTCCTTGCATCCCTCAAAGAGAGAAAAGTATTGTAATAATCTTAAAAATCATACTAAATATTTTGATTAATTTCGGCCATTTTAAAACCCTCTGAACTAGAAAAAGTGTTTTCCCCCCTCTTAAATGCATGCCTGTTACTGGGAATTAAGGGTAGTTTACATAAGTGCCAAAAGAGAAAAATCTATTTTTCTCAAAATTGGCTCATACGATTTTGATTATACTTTGTATCTAGGCATTGTTTAATATTACAAACAAAATGAAATTTCTCATTTTCCCATGTAAATTGCTTTGAGAGTACTTTATATGAATGGAAATTTCCAATTTTGATCATATCTCCGTAACACTTTGGAATACAAAATAACTTATCATTTCAAAGTTCAAGTAATATAAAAAAATTAAAGCTTTAATTTGAAATATAAGAACAATAGTTTCTGATATATATATCGATTGCTGTGTTCTTTGATAAACAAATAGATTACTTATTTCTCAATATGTTTCTGTACCAGTGTATATTATTTCATTTATGCTATTTGATGTAATGTTTTTGCAACACTGTATACTATTTAGTTTCACATATCTTACGAACTTTGAGTAAATATCTCCACTCTTAGGCACAGGAGCGAGAATGTCTGTGCGGTGCTAATTTTTTTTTAACAAAGCAAAAGTTAAAACCTGACCAAACAATAAACGCTACTATCCTGGATATCCGTGGCATTGTTAGGATATGAACTGGGGGTGGGACTTCGAATGGAATTGTATTTTCTCATTAATTTCAATGAATGCTCCCCTTGTTGTTACTGTAGGAGGCAATCTACCTTTCCTTTATGTCGCGCAGGTAATCTATTCGCATAGAGCCAGGCGGAACGAAGGGGGGAAACCGCTCAAAACGCTTTCGCAGAGACTAAAAAAAATTGTGTAACTATGATTTCTAAAACGACAATCATGACCGATAAACATTGGAAATTCATTAAGTAGTAATACAAACTTGTTTGTAAATTGGTGTATAACATCATTGTTATTAATTGGAATATTTGTCATATCTTTAATTAGCAGGTTTAACACACTTATAAGTGGCAGGGATGAAGATGTTAGTCTAAAGTACGTACACCCAAATTTGCTTGTAGAAATGATGGGAAAACCCATATTTAGCGTTTCCTATGCTAAGATATCATTTGTAAAACCAACCTTAGCGTCCCCTATGCTAAGATATCATTTGTAAAACCAACCTTAGAATTCTCTATGCTAAGATATCATTTGTAAAACCAACCTTAGCGTTTCTTGTATTCCTGTTACTCTGGTATATTTCGCCAGTTGTGCAAGTGGTTGTGAAGCCCCCTACATCGACACAAAATTTTGCAATTGAAATCACGGCAAATATGGTTGAATAAAACATAAAAATAGGTTAGGTTCCCCACTCTAGATATTGTATTAATCCCCTTCCCCCTACACCCTTTTATAGCAAAGTCTTGACGTAAGGAAAGCCATTTTCTTCCTTCGTTTGTAAAGGGTGTATTTCGGGACATGCACACCAATTCTGGCCGAATGCCAACATGTTCGTTCCCTCTCTCTTCTTCTTCTTGAGTTTCCTCGTTCTCTCGAGCTCTAGATATATTTTATTAATCCTCTATGAGGTAATGAGATGATGCAATGATGCTGAGAAGGTTTGGTCCAAGAACAGCTGTTATACCGCGTCGGGTGGTTAACTAGATCAACTACAGGCTTAGAAGTTACCGGGTTAGAACACCAGCTAGTACCTAAAATGAGGAATTCACTGTGTACTATTCTGACACCTTAGTTCAGTCAGTAGCCTCTCTGTCTTCTAGGCTGAGGGTCGTGGGTTTAATTCCCAGCAAAGAAGAAATATTTATCATTGGTGAAATATGGGCTCGCTCCCACCCCACCCCTTTCTTCCCCTTTGATGAATTAACGGCCGGGGGCTGTATGTTGTGTCTGTTCTATATTTAAGTTAGTTTCTAAGTCGTGTACTGATATAATCAGTCGGTTAGAAAGTGCACGTTACACTTCAAATAATAAGTTTTAAGAAACTATGCATGTCCCCGCATCGGTGGCCACTTTGGTCCAACGCGTCACTCTCGTGTTGGAATGTTTTGCCAGTGACAGGGAGATCGGAGTTCGGATCCGGTCGGATATACTGAGGATTTTTTTTTTTTATAAACGTTTTCCCATTCTTCTCTTCATGAAAATAGGTGCAAATTTCCTCTTAAAATTCTACCTTCCTAATCCCTTCCCCATTAGTGTAAATATGCGGATAGTCTGGATGGGTGGTAATACGCAGTTTGTTATACATAAATTAGCTTGGCTATTTAATCCATTACATATGTGTACATATAATGGATTAAATAGCTACTATTATTATTATTATTATTATTATTATTATTATTATTATTATTATTAGCACCGCGTCTTACTACCCGTTCGGGTTATACGCACTTACGCTAATGTGTAATGGTAGGGTGATTGTGAGATGAAATGGAGGACCTACAGTTTAACGTGGAATCCGAACCACGGTAGAGGCCTGGCATTCCCCACATTCACAAGATGTCTTGTCAGAAGTGAAGGAAGGGATTGGTAATCAGATAAATCTTTGCTGCGACCGAGGATTGAACCCCGGCCGCCAGCACAGAAGTCTGACACCTTACCCCTAGACCGCCAGGTCACCTATTGCGGTTATAGCCACATCTTAATTTCATATTCTTTAAATTGAAAAATGACACCTGGACACAGGGAATCAAACCTGGGACCTTGGTTTAGTACGCTAAACGTCCCGGGTTCGATTCTCGTGTCCAGGTGTCATCTTTCAACTCATTGAATATATATATTTTTTTCTTTGAGTCCCAGTACCCATTAAGGCTGTACACATACACTAATTGAGCTAGTGGAATAGAGATGAGGGAGGTATCATTGTATGGTGAACCACCCGTATTTACGCTGAGGAAGGGTGGAAAAACCACGAATGAAAAGGTCTTCAGTTCATCCGACCATGTTTCGAACCCTGATCTCCCCGTCACAGTCAATCCAGTCTATAATGATAGTGACGCCTTAGACTATTTATCCAGCGAGACATGTCTTTCAACATTTATTTGAGTGAAACATAGCGACTAGTTCTAAGTCTATAAGGGGTCAATAGTGGTCTTGTTGGTGGTTGTTTCTCTCCCCTTTTTATTGTATGGTGTTTTCATGGTCCAATTTGACCTCACCTGTTTCGCATATTGTCCTCCCAGCCTCTATCCAGTCTTCATCCTCCAAGGGAGACGGTAATTACCTGATGTAATCCTCTGTTGAGCTCTTATATAAACCCACACCATTATAAAACAATCGTAGCCTAGTTAAACAGACTGAAGAGATGGCGATTAAAACCCTTTCTCTGGTGAAATAATGACGTCGGTGCTTATCGAGTAGAGGTGAGAATATAATACCCGGGAGTAGAACACCTGATCTCTCTGGCTTAGGGCTAGTTTCATAGTCAGACTTAATACTCCTCAAATGCAGTGTTACACTAAACACAGGATGACACCTACCTAAACCAGAATGGAATGGGCCAGTTTCCTATGCGAGAACGGCCCATTCCATTCTGGTTTAGGTAGGTGTCATCTTGTATTTAGTGTAGCGCCGTACTCGAGGCGTACTAAATTTGTCTATGAAACTAGCCCTTTAGACTGGTCCCTAGTCTTTGTATTTACCGGCTCTAATGACCTCAAACGTATAGCTCGTTCTCGGGCTCAAGCCAAGGAGTTTATGAGAGTGCCCTAGAAGAGAGGAGGCTATCCTAACACCCGTTAGAGTTCCTATTTTCTAGAGCTAGGTAAGTATGAGCACCATGTCATGTTGGTCTACTATGAGAATTACCGATTCCTAATGAAACTCCAAATTATTAAGAAAAATATGTTCGTGTTTTTATTTTACAAGCGCTTAATAGTTTTTTCTTACATCTTTTTTTTACCCTCCGCTTCTCCAGGGGCAGACATTTAGCCTGAACCCTCCTCCCTCCAGTGGTAAAGTCCTCACTTGTGATTTATATGCTATAGTAGCTAGTTCACAAACTTAGGGAAACCTGCCACTCCAACCGTCTATTCGAAAGGAGAATCCTCAATTTATTCAATAATATTGTTTTCAGACGTACCGGGTATCGAATTTGAAATCTTTAGATGAGCCTATATACGCCCTACCGACTTAAGTTAAACAATAATTTGTTAAAGTATATATAAGAACAGCACAGTATCATATTTTTTATTGCCAAGAGGCTAAGAACAGTAGAAACAATGCAAAGTACGCATGCGCGCGTTTTGGATAAGGAACAATGTGCATGCGCCACACTTCCCTGGTCGCGTCACGATCCAACCTTATAACCAAACTTCTCGGACGCGACATGTGAATAACCTTGCAAACGGTAGGATTGTCTGGTCGCGCGCGGTACGTTCTAACCTCACAACAAATAGAATATTTATTGCTTAAAATAATAAAAAAAAACAGCCAGTTCCAAACATGAATCATTAATTTCGCTTCACGATTAGTCTTTGGTATTATTTAATTTCACACGTTAGGGATACACGCACATGATAATGTTAATGTTGTAGGGTCAAGAAAGATTGTATTAAGAGGACATGTAGCCTCATTTTCGTGAAGGAAAGGTTGGGAAACACATGCATTACACCCGACGGAGATTCGAACCTACATCTTCCCGTGAAGAGTGATGTCTTTCTGGGAGCGCTTCGTTGTCGAAGCCAAATTGTAAAGATATTATCTTTGGAATCCAGTGGGGTGATGATGATAATGATGAGTCTGGTTTTAATATCACTTTTACTTTTATTTAAATGCAGCTACTTTCTAATAAATTTATTTTTATTCAATTATAGAAGCAAATGACCCAGAATTATTGTGTTTGAAGGTGACCTGGTGGTCTAGGGGTAAAGTGTCGGACTTGTGTGCTGGGGTCCGGGGTTCAATCTTAGGTCCCGGCAAAGATTTATCTGATCACCAAACCTTTCCTTCACCTCTGACAAGACTTGTATTAATCACAACTTGTGAATGTGGGGAATGCCAGGCCTCCACCGTGGTTCGGATCCCACGTTAAACTGTAGGTCCTCCATTCTCTCTCACAATCACTCTACCATTACACATTAGCTTGTGCGTACAACCAGAACGGGTAGTAAGACGCGGTGCTAATATTAATTATTTTATGTTTGAATAATAGATGCTGCAGCCTAAACTTGATATCTTAGCGCGTCACGGACCATTTTATTGTAAGGATTAGTTAAGATCGAGTGAAAATTGGAGATCAAAATGTCGTGGACCATTCCACAGTAAAATTGGGAGTCGAATTTGAATTTGGAAAATAACTTATTGTGGACCGTTCCTACAACATTGTTGCGGACCAAGTAAAAAATTAGAGATCAAAATGTTGCGGACCGTTCCACAGTAAAGTTTGAAGTCAAATGAATAAGGGAACCTTCTTTTCGTTTATATGTTTCGAAAAAAATAATTCTTGTGGCTTCTTTCGTTTCCTTCTATTTCTTAAAGTTGAACCCATAGCTTCATGGATGTACCATGTTCTATTTGTTTCCAGAAGGGAGGGAGAGAAGGCAAATGTTTTTGATATTATGATTCACAAGTATTTGCAATAGGGGTGGGGGACTGAATAAAATAGATTGGTTGTAAACAACATAATAAATAAATAAATGATCACCCAGGTATGTGAGAAGATTTCCTAACACGTGTAGATGCATTCAGTTTTATGTTCTGAAATTATTCATTAATTTGAAATATATTAAGGATGGAAACTTTTGATTATAATTAAATGAAAACTCTATTTCATTACACCCGTATTCGGCAACCCAACCGACTGTGAGTGTAACGCCTTAGAAAGGTGGAGGGGTGGTAAGCGGCAAAAGTGTGGCAGGGAAGCGCTGGAGGGGGTGATCCTAGACCCTTTCTAGGTAACTTTTAACCAGACATTTGGAGGCTGATATAATTAAAAATGGTGTTTTGCCAAAACGAATAAAATGTTATCAATATATCCTTAAAGTGTTGTTTTTTTTACATTTGTTTAATTTGGCTCATTCATTGAAAATATAATTTTAAAACAGTATTAGTTTTTTTTTGTTTTGCACGATCACTTCTAAAATAAATTTTGATAAATATCTAAAAAAAAAAAAAGTATTGCTTGTTGACTTTAAAAAGTTTTTTCCCTTGATAACGGTTTAGTCAGTTTTGTAACTAAACTAAGACGTTTAAATTTGATTTTGAATAAATGGGCCATTAAATGTCCCAATTTCTAATGTTATTGTGTTGTTTTACTCTTTGGTGGGTTGTGTGAACTGTTATTATGAATAATTCTTTTTATAGGGTAAGGTAGGGTAGGGTAGGTTGGAAACCATTGTATTAGGATGGTACTACTCTCTCATAGTTATCTTATAAAATATCTTTAATAAAATAAATATGTTTCTTTAACTATCTATCAAATATATGGAATAAAATAATATATTTTACACATACTTTATAAGAAAATTACCTCATAAAGCATAATATAGGGTTTTATCAAATAAAATTGTGAAATCTGAAAGATTAACCCCTACGTGCCTAGCAGTTAAGACTGCAATTGTTCCACATGTAGGCAATTTTGCTGACCAAATTTCAAAACAAATCATTCCTCATTAGTAAATATTTTTGACACGACTGGCGTCAATTTTTGGAATCGATATATATTTTACTATTGAAACTGACACCTTAGCGTGTTTGCCTACTAAGCTAAGGGTGCTGGGTTCGATTTCCGGCACGGACAAAAAAATTAATCGTTGGTTAAATGTGGGCTTACCCTTTCACGTTGATAAATTAACTGCCGGGGACTGTATGTTGTGCCTCTCCTCGTCTAAGCTATATTATTAGGCATATGAAGCTACCTTAGGCCTAGCAAACCGGAAGAGGAAAATATGTGGCTTCAATAAAAAAAACTGACCCAAGCCACAGGCAGGAAACAGTAATGGATGTAAAATATATTTTACTAATGTAATGTTGTATAAACTTTGAAGAAGACATAATGTGATGTAATAACAACCATTTTATCAAAGTTGGTGTAAAATATTTTGCCACATTTTACGAAAAAATTTTTTTTTATTTTATTCAAAAAATTATGACTGTAATACCGACCGTGAGACAACGAAACGTGTTGTTCTTATTTTATAAAATTACACGCATGCGCATTACATAGAGGTCCTATGGTTTGGAGCGCCGCCGTCTGAGATTACGTCGCATGACGTCATCGCCATAATATCCCCGGTTATAAACATTCTAGAATAAGTGACGTGGGACTGTCAGCTTGACGTAGCTATGGAAAAATTACTTAAACGTGTGAATTTAGTTCTTTCTTTAGATTATTTATGTTTACACAAATTGCAACAATAGTTGTTTTAACTAGAAAGGAGGAAATATTAAAACGTTGATTTCTTTATATTTTTACAAACACCCACATATTTGGGCTCTCGGTGACAGACACCTACTGGCAGACGTTTATTCTGAACAACACCTCACATACTTTATCCGGGCTTTGGGCTTTGAACCAACCACTAATATAATTAATTTTAGTTAGTGGCCATCGGGCGAAATCTATTTTTATTTTTACGAAAAAGGGGAGGCTTCAAATAGCGAATAAACTTTTCAAAGTACAGTAATACTTTTTTTCTTTTTTGCCAAAACTTATTTTCTTTTTTGCCAAAACTTATTTTAGAAGCGATCTTGCAATAACAAACCAAATAAACCAATACTTTTTAAAGAATATATTTGAATGAATGAGCCAAATATTATTATTGTTATTATTATTATTATTATTATTATCACTGCGTCTTACTACCCGTTCGGGTTATACGTACTTACGCTAATGTGTAATGGTAGGGTGATTGTGAGATGAAATGAAGGACCTACAGTTCAACGTGGAATCCGAACCACAGTGGAGGCCTGTCATTCTCCACATTCACAAGATGTCTTGTCAGAGGGGAAGGAAGGGTTTGGTAATCAGATAAATCTGTGCCGGGACCGAGGATTGAACTCCGGCCGCCAGCACAGAAGTCTGACACCTTACGCCTAATGAGCTAAATAAAACAAACAACAAATTTTTAACAAAACAAAAACACTTTGAAAAAAAATAATTTATATACAAACATTTTATTCGTGTATTTATTTAGGTATAATATGTCCTACTCAATTGTTCAAGCTCAGTAAACAAACATAAATAAACCAACCAATCAATTAATTAATTAATTAATTAATTAATTAATTCATTCACGCACTGCCTGGGTATGAGAAAAACATAGTGAACATACCAACAAAAATACATTTCATTATGCCGTGCAAAATTAGTAGATTAGCTCAATAATCAAATTTAGTTTAAATAACTTGAATTTAGAACGTGAATAGTAATTTTATCATTTTTTTAAAAAAACAGTGCGATGGCCGGGAATCGAACCCGGATCAACTGCTTGGAAGGCAACTATGCTCACCATTACACCACCATCGCCTGATGAGTCAGAGATGTTTCTCGACCAATCTTCTTTTAACTCTTGTTAACTGTAAAAAACCGGTCTCTCAATAAAAAAAGAATCTAATAAAAACTTTTTCATTTCTTTCAAATGTTCAGACCTCTTTCTTTGTGGGCTTTGTGCTATCTTTTACACATTTATCTTTTGAAAGATTTCGTCAACAAAAGTTGATTGTAATCATAATTAATTTTAAAGCAGCCTTATTATTTTACAAATCTCGAACTCTCTAATTATAAAAACTTATCAAATCAACAACTTAACTTTTATTTTAGCTTGTCTGCTTTCGTTTTGTTTTAACAACGTGGGGGTTTAAAATAATGATTACCGTAACTACGGCGTTTGACACAATTTTCTTGATAAAAAGTTCTGGGCTTGATTATTAAAATTTACTGATACGTTGCTACTTATACACACATATATACAAAGTAATATTAAAATTTCTTTAATATCAGTCATCAGCATACTGCATTATAATTTGATGAGAAACTTTTTAAATGAAGAAAGAAAGCTATGTTCGAATTCCGCGATGCCCGTGATAAACTAAAATAACTCTATAGAAAATTAAAATAAACGTTTCCACTGAAGGATTGTTTGATTTATTTTGATAAAATATTATTTTTTATAACTTGTAGTTCTTTAAACAGTAGAACTCGCTGCCTTCAGTAAAAAAAAAATGCCAAGTAGGCCTATGTCATGTTAAGAATTTTGTCATGTTCCTTGTTATTACATTCTTAACATTTCTCTTTGGATTTAATGTTGAAATATCTCCTTGAATTTGAAGTTAGTGTTTCTCCTTGGTGATCCAGTTAAACCAACTAATACTAGTCTATATTCAATAGTACACTAAATTAATAGAAAATAACCGTTGTTCGCGTGACTTATGACGGCATTTTCCCAATATATTTCAACATCCATTTGATTTATTTATTTGAACCTAGGCCACAGACAAGTAAGAAACAAACTCTCAACCTTCTGGGGGTTTCGCTGCTCTCCTTTTGCCAGGTTGAGTCCTTCAACACTGGGCCTCGCTAGTCTCACTGCTGGGTGATGATAGGACTCTACCGCAGCGATCCTAGTGTTGAAGGACTCAAGCTGCCAAAAGGAGCGCAACCATTTTAACCTGGAGGTTGGGTGTCTGGGTATATTATTTGTCTGTGACTTAGGCCTATAGCTCCGCTTGTTTTAGTTTAGAGCATTGATCGGCCTAGATTCAAATAATGTCCCTGCTAAATTTCATTAAAATTTATCCACGCATTTATTATTTTCCAACTATGGAAACTAATTTTTCCGCGTAGTTTCATAAAGCAAAATAATTTCGTGAAATTAATTCTTAATATACCGGTAGTTTAAATTTGAAAATAAATGTCGGTATCTTGATCAAGTTAGATTTCTCATAACGTAAAGAAACACAGTATGTGATTATGTCGAGTTAATGTAATTCTTATTTCTGTCACCAGGGTATCGTTTGGCAGCTCCAAGGGCTCCATGGTGGAGACACTCATCTACGAGAGCCCCCTGCAAGAAGAACCGGAGGCTAGCCCCATTCTCGAAAACTGCAGCCCCTTCTCGGGAGACTCGGAAATCTCAGAGTGAGTATAAACCTCCATTAGGGACAATACTCGCTTAGAGCGTACTCATCTGAGGGACTTGGGACGCGTAAGAGTGAGTACAAACATTACATAGCTATTATACATAAATTGTACTCACCCAGGAAACTCAGACACCTCAAAGTGAGTACAGACCTCCACTAGTTTAATTACTGATATCGTACTCACTCAGGAAAGTTGGACACTCAGAGTGAGTACAAACCTCCACTAGTTTAATTACTGATATCGTACTCACTCAGGAAAGTTGCTCACCTCAGAGTGAGTACAAACCTCCACTAGTTTAATTACTGATATCGTACTCACTCAGGAAAGTTGGTCACCTCAGAGTGAGTACATACCTCCAATAGTCACAATATTTGGATCATACTCACTCAGAGTGAGTAGGATGGAAGATAACCCCTATTAGTGAGATCACTGTCGCAATGTACCCGGCCTAGTTCTGAACAGGAGTTGCGGATGTTTCGTTTATGCAGGCGACATGATCACACGATCACGTCCTCGGGAAGATTTGATGGCACTTACTGTCAAAAAACAAGTGGCCATAGGCGCCGACTACAGGAGTACTTTGCATATTGAGCATCCCCAAAAATATTATCAGGGGTGCTCTGCACCCCCAATATGTCAGACTTTTTAAAATTTTAATATTACGGAGCTAGTTCTATCTTGGATAATGGACAAATGGTAGGTGCTGCCATCTGATATGTAAGTAAGCAAGCGTGATTAAGTTGGTAATACTCGCCACAAGTTAACTGACAGAATGGCTGGCACATGTTTCCAATGTAGTTTGGTTATAGGCAGTAGGAGCGTACTCGTATTGTATTTATTATTTTTGTGTTATGTTTGTATTCTTTTATGTAAATTTATTTTGTTTTGTTAAACATACATTGAGAGCAACATATTTCACCATAATTTTGATTAAAAATTTTTATATACGGCGCTTGAAAATTTGCAAATGTTATACCACAACCTCACCCCTTTTTATAGAGTACACCCAATATTTTTTACAAGTCGGTGCCTATGCAAGTGGGGATGTAGAGGACGCGATAAAAGGTCACTGTTTTTTACATCTTTCATAGCAAACAATTTTCTTCGCCAAGATAAATCAAATATTTCTCCAGTAGCAACATAATTTTTAATTTTATACACATATTAATCTCATCAGTTGTTGAATATCTGTCAAGAGCATAGCGAGCGGCATCCGATGATAAACTTTTTAAATGAAGATAAAAAAAAAATATTATCAAAATCTAGGACACCCTTGACAGATATTCAAGAACTATTGAGATTACTACGTATAGAAAATTAAACTCTGTGTTTCTACTGGAAACTATAAAAACTGCTAGAATACTGCAGTTAACTCTCGATCCTTAACAAACAGATTGAGCGCATGCGTCAGAGGTAAGACAGCGGAACACCGACTGGAATAGTAATGAGGTGTTTACTTTGCGTTCTTGAGAGACAATTGACTGATCCACTTGACCTTGAATAGCTGTGGTCCGTGGAATGGATGTGTTTCATGATCATATCAAGCTATCTCGAGTAGGTTTAGGAATTAAAACCGGCCATACGAGGAAGTCAGAAAATATGTCGCTTTCTCAGCACTACGTCTTACTACCCATTCAGGTTATACGCATATATACTAATTATTCTAATGACTCAGGGATGAGGAAGGTTGAATTTAGAGGATATGTGCCATCATTTTAATGGAGGGAGAGTGTAAAACCCTTTAGGAAGAACCCCCTTCAGTATATCAGATCGGGATTTGAAAACAAATCTTCCCGATATCATCAGTCTAGTCCAGTAAAATTCAACTTAGGGTACTCTCCCTCCACGAAAATTTGGGTACATTTATTCTATAGTATACTTTCCTCAACTCTTCCTCAATTGGCCAAAAGAGTGGAAAGATCATTTTTTCTAGGGGTTTTCCGCTAGAAAATTTACTCTACCTTTAGCCAATAAAAGTCTTAATACTTTTATATGGATTCCCTCTAGGGGGGTAAGGGGTCGACCAACTTTCAGGGGGGCTGGACCCCCTGAGCTGCCCTCCTATCTACGCCCTTGCCATTAGCATAGTTTTTGGTGGTCGCGTGCTCTAACGCTCCACTCTCGTAGTAGAATAGACTGCCGGTGACATCAAGGTTCGAATCTTGGTCGGGTATGCTGAGGGTGGTTTTCCAAAAATAGTTTTCCACTCTCCCTGCACGTAAATGAGGGTACACTTCCTGTCAATTTAACCGCCTTAATCCTTAAAGCCACTAGCCGAATTAGTGCATAGGAGTACAACCCGAACGGGTAGTAAGATGCGATGCTTCTCGTTAGCCTGATGTTCTAACAACTTTGCGGCTGACACAGCTTTAAACAAATCGATAAATTCGTGACCAGAGTAAATCTCTCCCGAAGTAATTCGCATTCTCTTCTGCCAAAGAATCTCCAGTTTACAACCTAATTTGGACGGGAGAGATATTACGGCGATAAAATAGTGACGGAGGTTAAAAGAGATTAAAAAAGGACACACACCGACATTCACTCTATTTCCTTGGTGGTTTTGTACGGTATGGGAAATGGGAGTGACTCCAATATGGCGGATCCTTGGTTTCAGGTCAATATTACATTAAGAGAGAACCCGGCGTTGTAATCACAAACGCGCTGAAGGGTGAGGTGGCGTCTGGCGCCAAAATACTCGGTGGTTGGGTGGGGGGAAGAGTTTCAAGAAAAAAAGTTGATTATTGTGATCATCATGGGGTGTGTGAATGTCACGTTTTAAATGAAAAGCGAATTCGATGAGAATTTTGAAATATCCGAAGAAAAAAACGGAGCTGAAATTGAAGATAAGGTTTTTGTTGTTACATAACGGTATTTCTAATTTTTAAATGATCCATTAAATGATTCTAGGTAAAGAGAAGGCCCCC
>CABEEJ010001195.1:148777-159470 GCA_901482245.1 Timema douglasi
CTGATGGAGGGGTAGTGAGACGCTGATGGAGGGGTAGTGAGACGCTGATGGAGGGGTAGTGAGACGCTGATGGAGGGGTAGTGAGACGAGGAGCAGGGGGTAAACCTGCCTGGAAGAAAGGGTCTGACTCGTATCTTTCGCCAAATAACCCCCCCTTCCCCCCGGCGATGTTGAGCCTCGCGTGGCATGCTGGTCTATATCTAGTCCGGGGTGTGGGAAGAGTGGGGTAAGGAATCTTCCCGTATTATGGCTCTCCGGGGAGGGAGGTAGGTTTACGGGCTTAATAATGGAATTTAGAATGAGGAGTGTGAGGACAATGCTGTTTATGGGGATGGATGACATGTTAACAGAAGTGTCGAATAAATGACCCTGGTTTGACCTTGGGTGAAAGGCAGGGGAATAATATATTGAATATATAGGATTCAAAGCTCGGCATTTGCGTAGATGGGTAAAATTTCAAAGACAGCCATTTAAGATGAAAGCAATACTGTGCTGTGAACGATTCTTTAATAAAACTATGTTTCTTATTTGTTTTATAATACGTCGACAAACCATTTAATAGACAAAATTATTGTAACACGAGGTGCCAAGATGGATTACTTTTTTTTTTTTAATGAAAGCATTGTTTAGGGCGGTTTCTTTAATTTAACGGATAAGGATGATGAACGTGGCATTAGCACGGTGAGTAGATGGGAAAACCATCCCCCAATTCACCCAGCTGATAAGCGAACTTTGATCTCCCCGTCACCGACAATCGGGTCTGTTACGAGAGTGACAACTTACTCCGTATGACCACTGGTGCAGTGTTCATGATGAGCTGGTCCACACATTTTTTTTTTATTTTTTATCTCTATGTCTTGTATCTGATTATAATATATGCATATAATATGATAATTACTGGGTAGGGATGAGGAAGGAACCATTTTAGAGGTAATCCATCCGCATTTACATGGAAGGAAAAACCACCCCCATTAGACCCAACCAGGATTCAAACCCCGATCTCCCCGCCCTCAGCAGACCAGTCTAACACAAGAGTGATGCCTTAGATCAGGCCTGGCCAACTCGCGGCCCACCACTTTTTTGTTTTGCGAGCCCCAGATTATTTTTATTCTACGGACAACTTGGTGGGATCATGATTAGCTGTAGAAGACACGATAAATAACCAGAAGTATAATATTAGACAAGCTGTACTTCCCCGGATTCCCACCAGTCCTTGTCTTCTTCGAACCACGTTGTGTCCCTGAAACCCCAGGAGGAACGGGGGAGCCGTCAAGGCCTCTCTTTTTTTCAAGCTAAATAAGTTTAAATAAGTAAGTAGTCAATTGACCTCATTACGGTGCGGCCGACGGGAGAGAAAGTATTTTTACAAATTTTTTTTATAGAATTGAAATTTGTTGGCCAAAATAAATCAAATATTTATCCAATAGCAACATAGAGTTTAGTTTTCTGCACATACTAATAACAACAGATCTTGATTATATGTCAGGGGTGTCCTGGAATTTTGTCAAAACTTTTTATCTTTATTTAAAAAGTTTGTCACCAAATGCCGCTATGCTCGTGACAGATATTCAACAACTGTTGATATCATCATGTGAAGAAAATTAAACTATATGTTTTTATTGGAGCAATATTTGATATGTACATTATTATAAATTAATAAATAAATTTATATTTTAGCCTTCAAAATGAATTAATAAATGGTAAGGTGTACCACACAGACTTTATCCCGTTTTTATCTTAAAATATTTTTTTTCTAAAAACTTGTAAGATTTGTGAAACGAAATAATAGGTTTAAACAGTGTTGTAAAAGCATTACACCAAATATCATACATGAAATAATATACACTGTTACTTACTCTCTCTATGGCATTAGGAACCAGGAACACTTTTACAGAAAAACTGGTCAGCCAAAGAGCATAAGAATAAAATTCATTTTCAAAGACCTAAATTAAAAAGTATAGATATTTGCTTATAGCTCAGATATTATTGGTTTTACAAAAATATATTTCAAATACAAGATTTGTATCTTTAATACGACTCAACTCGAGTTTTTTTTTATAGATGAGATTCAAAATCGAAAATGATGGATTCGCACAGGCTTAATCAAAATGTATGCAATCATGTGATATCCATGAACCATGTCATGGGTGTGGTTATAAAAACACTAAAACATATTCTATCACATGCACTTCAGCATCATCAGTTAAAGGAATTGATTTCTGATCAAATTATGTTCCGAATATTCTGACGTGTATTTTATCAATGTAAGATGGCTGAGTCGTGGAAATAAGATTTTTTGAGTTACAAGAAAAAAATAGAAATGTTTTATAATCGAGGAGAAAGTACCAGTTGATGAATTTAAAGACGAAGAGGGGTTGTCGGATTTAAGTTTTTTTAGTGGATATAACCGAAAAAAATTGATCAACTTAACAAGAAGCTGCAGGGGTAAGATAATGCTTGTAAACACATCCTAAACTTTCACCAGAGTTTGATCAACGTTTCTCAGAATTCGCAAAGAATGAGTTGTTTGATATATGTTGTTCCCCATTTCACGTTGACGTTTCTACAATCCCGGGAACTCTGCAGATGGAAGTAATATTGATTTACAGTACAGTAACGAATTAAAACACATTCACACCTAATCTAAAATCAACTTTTACAACAAAGTATGTGACGGTGTTAAAGTATTCCAAACTAAGATTTATTGCACAAAAAATTGTGAGCGCCTTCAAATCTATATATAACGTTTTTTTTTTGTTTTTCCAATTAATTCAAGGGAAGAATTTTAGTTGACAGCTGAAAATTTTTATAATAGTATTATGTAGTCATACGTCATGTCTATTTACCTGCGATTGTATTATCAATAGCTGTAAATGCGGCTCTATATATTATTAATAATTATGAAATCATAATTAAAAATACAGTAAAATAATATTATGGTTGTCTGATAAAAGATTTATAAAAGACTTGCCTCGGTGGCGTAGTTGGCTAACGCGCTTGTCGTGTTGAGCTCGACTGCTGAGGACGGGGAGATCGAGGTTCGAATCTCAGTCGGGTGAACTTGGGGTGGCTTTTCCTAAATGGTTTTCCACTCTCCCTCCACGCAAATGCGGGTTCACTTCCTCTAATTCAACCTTCCCCATTTCTAATCCATTAGAGTAATTAGTACTTAAAGCGTATAACCCGAACGGGTAGTAAGACGTGGACGTGGTGGTAAATATTATTATTATTTATAAAAGGCCCTTTCTGTGAAACCGGACTGTGCCTATTAAAGCTACGGTCTCTTGAATTAAGTTGCTAAAAAGTTGGTATTTGTTAAAACCAATTTACTAAAAACTCGATTGTGTTTTCTTCCCCTCGCGCTTTTAACGGTCTTACACACGAGCAAATGCCGCTTCCTCGTCGTGTCATATTTCGCGCTCATTTCCCGCCACGGTCGTCCGGTGTCGCCATCTGTGAAGCCGAGCCTCGAACCACGAGGCCAAGCGATGTTTGCCGAGGCGTGGCGGGCTTCATTTGTTTTCAGTCGTTGCTTGAGCGAATCAACGTTAGGGGTTCGGTTTGTTAGCTCACAACTATAGCAAGTACCAGGAACATCAAGTTTCAACAGTGGGTGTATTTAGTGACTTTTTTAAAGGATCTTGTGTTATTGTTTTGATTTTTTTTAAACCGCCCTCTACTAGACGATATAACGGGTTGCTGAAGGTAGGTGGTTGTTTCTTCAATAAACGTCAATATTTGGTTGCTATTGCTCTTTCGACTAAAACAAGACTGACAGTGTGTAGGTTGTGTTGAAATAATCTCTCAATCTTCTCGACTAATATAAATAAATATATCGTGTTTCCGGAGCGGTATTTTTATTTCTTGTTAATGTTTCTTTATTACCCACGTGTTTCTATCATGTAAGCTATTTAAAAAATGAGCATTAATCTGTCTAAATAGTTTTATGGTCAGGGAGGGGCGGGAAGGGTGGTTCTGGTTGACTGTTAGATGCGTTTGAAATAAATAGAGGGAGAAAGGAATTTGATGACGTCATTTCTAAATTTAATGTCGAGAAAGCAACGCAATTTTTTTTTTTTTGTTTGAATGGTTCTTTAGAGTAGGTTAATCGTTTATCGGCAGCGGTAAATGTTTTTTTTAATACACTTACTATAGGAATCTGGGTAATTTACTGACAACCTGTATGGACAAAAGTAGCTTTAGAAATGCCACTAAAATACTTTTATTTATTGAACTTCACAAGTGTCTTGTTTACGTTAAGTTTCTTTGGTTCGCTGCCAAGTGGGGCACCGATGGCCCCATTTTACGCCCTCGGTGGATGAATCACTGCAAGTTCAGCGACTTTGGCCATATATTTGTCCTATTTTTACATATTTAATGTTATTTTTCTTCCTTAACATGGCTGTGGCACTAATATCTTACCCGAAACACCGGTAGTTTTCACTTTAATTGGACGAATATATCCAAACATTCTAAAGTATTTTGTGTGCCAATAGGGAGTGAACCGAAGTCCTTTAGACCTATAGTATTCCTCCTCAACCACTGTTCCAAAGTAGAAATATAGGGTTAACAAACACTTTTTATTTTTCCCTGCCGTAAAATTTGAATCGATAAACTATTATTACCACTTTTATTGACATTGATACAACAATTATTGTGAGTTGCATATAACAGGATTAGACGTGGGCCTGTGCATATATATTATATGAAAGCATTTTCCCAATAACTTTCGGAAGGCAATCCAACTAAAATAGAATAGGCTTTATTTAGGGAAAAAACTTTCAGAAAATGTAAACGAATTTTTTTCTGTCAAACTTTATCATTTTTACTCTATTAATGTGATTTTATAGATATTGATAATGCCAATCAAATTGGCAGCTGCCCATTTCATTACTTCCCCATCTAAATCGGACTGTAGTGGCGATTACATTTTTGTTTTCGGCAACAGTTACGAGTTACAGAACTAACATTTCCTTAGCTATGTAACTTTGCAGCCAGCCTGTCGTGTCAAATTGAAAGATAACGTTATCTCCAAGTCGCAGTTATTTGTAGCTTTTCGAGGCAGAGGAATGCAAGATGTTTGTTTGTTCTGACAACCGGTTCGTACGGTTTGTAAAATGTGCTCAACTTTGTGCGGTCGTGTTGTAAGGAGAGCATTCATTTTGTCACGGTCGAATGGGGCTGTTCTAGACAGAGTATTCATTTTGTCACTATCTCTACTACTCGTTATTAATATATATAACTTGTGAAACATGTACTCTGTTTATACTGAAACAAAATACGTCACTATCTTTTAATTCTCGGTGTTCGAGACGAGCCAATTATCTCCTTTTATTTTATACTAACTGAATAAAACTAATCGCATGGTCACAGAATTCATTATTATTCTCTGTCAGATATAAAAACAAAGTTGGCCTCGCTGCTCATTGCTCCAAACGTAGATTTTTAATTTTTCGGGTAAAATATTTAACAGTTTCTTTTGCGGTACCAAGAAAGTACCGTTTGAGTATATTATTGGGAGGTGGGCGCTCGCCACACTAGCGACGCAGGTGCCCTGAAAGATAGCAAACTTGCATTGCTTGATACACCATGGATTAGCTTAGATAGGGTCATAGTGTAGTCCGTCAAAGACTGCTAACTTTAAGGGTAAGCAATGTATGCATAAATGATTTAAACTGTCAAAAATATGATTGTAACAATTTTAAGTGCTTGCCTAAAACATGTCACCCATATCGCTGGTAAAATGGTCTAACGCAATGGTACTCTCGCAATGTACTGGATTACCGATGCTGGGGAGATCATGGTTCGAATTCTTGTCGGATGTACTGTTAATTTTCCCTTCTTGAATGGTTTCCCCATTATCCCTATTTACAAAAGAAGTGTAGTTGGCCAATTCGGAACAAAGGCGAACCATAAAATGTTTGGTATTGAAAAAACGTAACTCTAATACGATTTGAATAAAATATACTACTCGTCAGTTCTCGAACCCCCAATCCCACCATAGTTATACCAAGAACCACTCACTGTCCAGTAAAAAATTCACTTTAAAGCGTAGACAACCGGCCGCCACCGATATTTTAATTTTTCATAGGTTGGCAACATGCGCTCCACCGGATATTTCATCTTTCTCTCTCTTACACCCTGATGATGCCCATGTGGACTGCACAATTAACGGTCGTTTTTTTATACGTGTCCCTTCCCTTTTACTAATGACTGTGAGTATGGGGTTGGAGGGGACACGTATAAATCTCCCCTCCCCCTGTTGTGATGCTGTAACATCTGTGATAACTTCATACATCATTGCAGCCCGCCTCTGTCTGTCACACATTACCATCATAAGCCGGAGACTCAAAACTTTCCCTTTCACCTCGTCTGTCGGTTTCCCGCCTAACAAAGCCGGAATCGAAACTAGAAAGTGGTTTTTTCCCCCCCCTTGGGGCGGTGAATAGGTTTGTCCTTCTCTTTGAGGAATGAATTGAAGGGGAGAGGGTGGGGGGAGGTATGTGTTAGAAAAAGAAAGGCACAGATACTACTTGTTGAAGTTTCCTCTTAACTAGGAGCAATAGTAGTAATAATAGTATTAAACCCCGGTTGTAAACTTAGGTTAAACGGATTTCAGCCGCTTCAATGTCCAAAGGCAATAGAATGGGCTTCCGATGAATGAGATAGTTGTGCGAATCCCAGTCGGGTGTACTGAAGGGGAGTTTTTTTCTCTCTCAATGGTTTTACAATCTCTCCATTCAAATGTGGATACACTTCCTCTACACTCAGATTTACTCATCCCTAACACATTAGTGTAATCAATATATATGACGTAGGTGACCTGGTGGTCTAGGGGTAAGATGTCAGACTTCTGTGCTGGTGGTCCAGGGTTCAATCCTCGGTCCCGGCACAGATTTATCTGATTACCTAACCCTTCCTTCACCTCTGACAAGACATCTTGTGAATGTGGGGAATGCCAGGCCTCCGCCGTGGTTCGGATTCCACGTTAAACTGTAGGTCCTCCATTTCATCTCACAATCACCCTACCATTACACATTAGCGTAAGTGCGTATAACCCGAACGGGTAGTAAGACGCGGTGATGATGATAATAATAATAAAATATATCGCCTGAACACGGTGAACCAGACAATATGGGATTGACGCCTCTCTGATCATCGTGGCTGTTTTTACTTTGCCTTTTTAGCGTTAGATCGTTTTAGGAGTCATTTACATATGGGAAAGAATGTCTGCCGTCCTTTGAAACTTTGTTGTTTTTGCGACACTAGGAGGAACCCTTCCCTTTCCATTCTCCCCCCACGGTTCCAACACCACGTGACCCCTCCGGTGCCGCATTCGACTCTGCGCTGGCATTTCCCCGTCTGCGACCTTTCATTCCTCGCCCGGGTCGTTGCCTCCACCTGCTGGAGATTGGTAATTTTTTCACGGGGTAAAAAAATCCTTCGTGGAAAATTTGATTTTAATCTTTTTTTCACGGAACGTTTTATACAATCTATAATAAACCAGTGGAATCGAGATAGTTTAATTTTTCCAAAAGACATAGAATTCAGAATTAAAATGCATTAGCTTACAAGAAAAGCAATCTAGTTAGTTTGTAAGTCTTGTGTTGAAATATTCAGTTGATTTATTAAGATAATAAATAAAATAGTTATAGTAGAGTCCAATTTCCATGGGAAGAATTATAACTGACGACTAGAAAAATTACTGGATCTACTTTCACGTATACTTTTGAAACGTCAACTCGTTATTTAAAGCTGACCTTTTTATAAATATCAATACCTATATAAAATAACTACTTGTAAATGTAATATATTAAAATAATATTGGCGTTGACTGCAAAAACTTACTTTTGTATTTTTCAAAAGTAGCTCTTTTTAAATAATTATAATTATTATTATTTATTAGCACCGCGTCTTACTACCCGTTCGAGCTATACGCACTTACGCTAATATGTAATGGTAGGGTGATTGTGAGATGAAATGGAGGACCTACAGTTTAACGTGGGATCCGAACCACGGTGGAGGCCTGGCATTCCCCACATTCACAATATGTCTTGTCAGAGGTGAGGGAAGGGTTTGGTAATCAGTTAAATCTGTGCTGGGACCGAGGATTGAACCCCGGTCGCTAGCACAGAAGTCCGACACCTTACCCCTAGACCACCAGGTCACCCACTTCTTTATAAATTATACCTGTACATACCTTGTTCCGGCACTGGAGACAGATTCACACTTAATCAAGCAAGGCTTTTTTTAAAAGAAAAATAGTTTAACAATCTTATCACGAAGCAAATGTTGATAATCCATGTGTTCCACCGATGCGGTGTGTTCTATTCCGCTTCTATGGTTTTGGTAAGGGACATTCCTCCTTGTCTCTATGGCATTGTTATGAAGTGTACAAACTTGGAGGGTTTTTTCTAGAAAAAGGGATGACCGCGATGCGTTCAATCTTACCGGTGGTTAATTTGTAATTAATATTCCGCGACCTCCCTTCCCCTCGGGGAGAGCATTCAACCTTGTTTGAGCAATTATTGTATGTGTGTTCTTATTCGAGAGTCACGTGCAGGGTCGCGGTTAGTAATCCGGCGTGATTACAGTCGATATCGAATAAGTTGGGTTTGTCTCGATAATCGAGACGGTGTAGTCAATTGATAAGCGTGTCAATGATGGTTAAAATCTAAGGACGTGCGAGACTCGAAGAAAACATATCAAAAATTCAAGAAAGAAATAATTTCAATCCCGTCTCGAAAGTTAAAAAATGAATCTCAAAAATTCGAGGAATAAAATAAAGCAAATAATGACACCTAAGAAATTAAAAAACAACGGGAATTCTTTATTTCCAATAATACCGTAATAACCCAAAAATAGCCCACACTCCCTCCCACAAAAATATCCTTCATTAAGAAATGTTTTGGTTATAAATATTGTTTTTCAACATCAAACTTTGACAATATAAGCTGTTACACTATGAAATGATATTATAAATGGTGTTCATTGTAATTACCTATCACTATTTTATTAATTGCATTTAAAATGTGTGAGTTATATCTCGAGTATTTGAATGAACTATATATAAGACAATCTTAAGAAAGCGCCAGCTCATATATCAAAAAGGAATCTATAAACTCTCTATTTATTTTAATAAACATAATTTAAATAATTTTACTTTCAAAGGACGTTTTCTCGTCTCGTTCTCGTGTCTCAATACTTTTTTAAATTCTCGTCTCGAATTGAAAGAATGTCTCTCGCACATCCCTACTCAAATCAAAGTTTCACAGGAAGGACCTTGTCCTACAGCTAGAAAAGCAACTAGATCTAATTTGACGTTGTTTTCAAGCGCCGCGTCTTACCACCTGTTTGGGCTATATACGTGTGTATTAATTACGCTAGTGTAATAAGGATGAAATAGGTTGAATTTTAGGAAAAGTGAGGTGACCTGGTGGTCTAGTGGTAAGGTATCAGACTTCTGTGCTGGCGGCCGGGGTTCAATCCTCGATCCCGGCACAGATTTATCTGATTACCAAACCCTTCCTTCACCTCTGACAACACATTTTGTGAATGTGAGGAATGCCAGGTCTCTACCGTGGTTCGGATTCCACGTTAAACTGTAGGTCCTTCATTTCATCTCACAATCACCCTACCATTACACATTAGCGTAAGTGCGTATAACCTGAACGGGTAGTAAGACGCAGTGCTAATAATAATAGAAGTGTACCCACATTTGCGTGGAGGGAGAGTGGAAAACCATTTTGGGGAAAAAAACCTCAGTTCACCCGACCAATATTCGAACCTTGATCCCCTCGTCATCGGTGGCCTAGTCTTTTGCGGGAGTAGCACGTTAGAACACGCGACCACGTGTTCATACGGAAATTCGTGTAATTTAGCAGCTATCACTTTTGATGGAAAATATGAATACCTATGAAATAACACTAATATAATAAAATGTTATCAATGTTAACTAACAGCAAACAAAAACTGTATTTCTAAAAGGCCTTTCAATGAAACCTTTAGCTGATAGCCAGGAGAATTACTATATCCACCTTCCTCATCTTGTGCGCAGAGTTTGTCTGATATCTAGTGATCCAGAGATACGTCCTAGCCTACACTGGATATCATCACTGAGGGTACTCTATGGTTACTATTAGGAAACAGCGTTGTCATTCTCTAGTTTTCGTGTGGTTAATTTCTCCTCAAATAAGACAAGTTTTGCAACCCTGGCTAGCCGATGTTGCACTTGCTCCTTCTTACCCCTGGCACACCACCTACCAACATAACTGAGAGCTATGAGATTTGGCAACAAACTGAGAAAGAATGAAGATGAAGCTTTTCTCCATAAGACCCACAGCAATAATATTGGGTTTTAGCTAATTACGTCTGGAAGAGGAAAGTTAGAGGAGATTAAGTGGAATTGCTACTTACCGTGACTCCACTATTATCAGACGTCCTAAGAAACCTTCCAATTGGGTTTTCTGACACCTCTTTCGTTAAAATGTCGAGATCTTCTTGTCTGAAGATGCATTGATATGAATAATCCTACCTCTAGAATCCTGTCGATCTGAGCATCTTATTAGCGAGTCTGGCTGGCGAAGGGTCGTACAAGATACTTGACCTCATTCGTTACGGCGAACCACGTCATCTAACCCGTGATGGCGTCTACTCGGACATATAGCAGCCAACCTTCCGCCCCCCCCCCCCC
>CABEEJ010001195.1:159503-169603 GCA_901482245.1 Timema douglasi
CCCCCCATGACCCAGTTAGGGTCGACCGGGCGGCCGTAATTTAGTGCGGGGGAGAAAGGGGTGGGGGTTGACAAGCGCGATCAATGTGACCGCGAACAACTTGACTACATTCCCGGGTTCGAGTCGTGCGCGCGAGCCTTGCGGCCGTTCCCTCACTCGCTCCTGATCCTGGTCACCCATCTCTCTCGCAAGACCCTGAGGCGTCACTCACTTGGCATATCTCGGTGTTAGTTTGTCATCGCGTTTTATACGCAATATTGGTATTATCACGTTAATGTGTTAAGGATGAGGAGGGTTGAAGTAAAAGGAAGTGTCCCCATATTTTTGAAGATAAAGTATTATTATTATTAGCACCGCATCTTACTACCCGTTCGGGCTATACGTACTTACGCTAATGTGTAATGGTAGGCTGATTGTGAGATGAAATGAAGGACCTACAGTTTAACGTGGAATCCGAACCATGGTGGAGGCCTGGCATTCCCCACATTCACAAGATGTCTTGTCAGTGGTGAAGGAAGGGTTTGGTAATCAGATAAATGTGTGCCGGTACCGAGGATTGAGCCCCAGCCGCCAGCACAGAAGTCTGACACCTTACCCCCTAGACCGCCAGGTCACCAAGATAAAGTAGAAAACAGCTCAGGGAAAACCACCCTCAGTACATCCGAGTGGTATTAGAACCCCGATCTCCCCGTCATCGTCGATCCAGTTTAATACCAGAGTGATGCCTTGAACCATGCGGCCACCGAAGCGGGCTTGTTGAGGCTTCAGAGCCGCCGTTCTCGTAAGAAACACAGCAGCGTGATGTTATTTCCCTTAGAGTCGACAACTTGTGTATTTCTTCTGTGCATGCGTTTGTAGTAGAACATCGCTGAAAACTAAGAGCTGATCTTCTACCAAACTACACACAAGTTTCCGTGACAGTACTCGCTTTCCTGATAATCACACGTTAGTAGTTTAGTTGTATTTATTACGGTGACCTGGTGATCTAGGGGTAAAGTGTCGGACTTCTGTGCTGGTGGTCCGGGGATCAATCCTCGGTCCCTGCACAGATTTATCTGATTACCAAACCCTTCCTTCACCTCTGACAAGACCATCTTGTGAATGTGGGGAATGCCAGGCCTCCACCGTGGTTCGGATCCCACGTTAAACTGTAGGTCCTTCATTTCATCTCACAATCACAATCACCCTACCATTACACATTAGTGTAAGTGCGTATAACCCGAACGGGTAGTAAGACGCGGTGCTAATAATAATAATAATTTTATTTATTTATTGCATTTAACGTGACATTTCTGAACTGACTAATTATATCAGTACACGAGAATTTCTATGAGTGAGAGTGAAAGGGTTTACCAATTTTGTTGAGAATGATACCTTCACATACCTTCCAGAGTTATTTTACATGCCACAATCGACATGGGACCGACGGATCTACTTCCCCTCCGAAGGAAGTTGTGCTACGGATCTTTCTTTATCAGTCAAGAAGAATCCATCGACCCCGGTCGTGTTTGAACCCACTTACATCTGGTCTTGAGGCGGACACTTTATCCCAAGACCACTGAGGTCTACTTCATTGTATTGAATTCAGTACTGAGTTATGTATGAAAACATCGCCGGCACTTACGGGGACATTCTTGAGATCCGAGGAGTGCGACGCTGCTTGATGGCAAGGTCACGGGTTAAGATGTATTTGATTTATTTAGCTGTGAACTCGTATTGTTGTGTTTTATCTGTCATATCCACATCCTTGTACATAAAGTACACATGTGTACACACAATGAGCCACATATGTGGCTTTCACACGGGTCGTCTTGGCACTATTGAATACAAGTTAAAACCAAAGTAGTAGCAACCCTCTTCAGGTCGATCTAGTAGACATTTTCAGTCGTTCGTGTAAAAACACTACATCGTCTTTATAAGTATGTATGTATACCTTTTGAGTCTTATCAATTTCAAAATGCATAAAGTATTTTCAAACATTTGAGTGTGACCAAAATAACCTTGATCGCTCATAAACTCATCGGTAGTGTTATGAGAAAAATACATAATCTAAAATGAAAATATAAATTTTATTTTGTCCAGATTCTTTTCTAGGTATTTGAGAAAATATTGGATTTAAGGAATATAAGATGTATAGACAAAAAATAAAGCAAAAGCAGATTAAAGAAACCCAAAAAGGTTGTCAACCTCTGGTATAAGACGTCACTCTCGCAATAGACTGGAGCTGCCGACGACAGGAAGATCGTTTTTCGAGTCCTTGTCGGGTGTGATATTTTTTTCACTTAATGGTTTCCCACTCTTCTACCACGCGAATGCGGGTACACTCTCTAAATTCAATCTTTCTCATCACTAACACATTAGCGCAAACCGAACGGGTAGTAGATGACGAGATGATTAAAACAACTAAATTTAAAGCGTAAGGATGAGGAGGGTAGATAAGAGGAGATGCGCCCGCACAAAGTTTGAACAAGGGATGGAACCCTCTTCAGTGCGACAAGCTGAGATCCCGTCACATAGTTTTTAGCGAGCCTGACGTCTTGGACCGTGTGACTAGCGATGTTCACCATCTCGAGAGCAGCTACCCGAGGTGACGACAATAATGCCCACGGCCACAGAGAATTGTCTGTGCCCACGGCACATTAGACGCAGGGCAGGCGAGGAAGAGGAAAATCTGTAAAGGGGCCCTTAGACGATCAATAACTTTGTCATTTTAAGTTGACAAAATTGAAGCTCCCATCAATACGCTTCAATAATCTCGTCAATCTAGCTATCAATACGGTGACTACGCACTGTTGTTTTAAAAAACAGTTGAGTACTATATTTTGTGACGTGGGGGCGATTTTCACGTCTTTATTTTTGAAATTAGGTGTTTATTTTTTAAAGCAACGGTTTCCAATACAGATATGGCGTTTCTTGCCTTGACTTTTGCAATGTGTAAAATGAAAATGAAGTAGACGCTGGTCAAAAGAATGGTACAAGCTGAGAAACCGTTTTACTCACGAACATTTGCTGAACTTTCTGTGAGCCACAGAACCAGAGGATTACAAAAAAATTCCTCCAAATGGATGAAGCGGGCTTTGATAATCTATTTGAGCTAATTAAGCCCAAAATTGAAAAAACAAGATACAGTAATGCGTGCAGTGATCTTGGCAAGTCGGATACTTTCCATTAAATAGAGGTACCTAGCTTCTGGCATGGATTTGGAGAACTTGAAGTACATGTGTGCTATTGCTCCCCAAACGTTGGAGCAAACCATTATGGAAACGTGCGAGGCTATAATTGAGGCCTTGAAAAAGAATTTTGAGGTAAGCATTTTGTGTATTATTAAATCTATAAATTATTTTATTATTTTGTAAGTATTTTTTTTTTAAATTTAATCAATATCAACAATATTTAGCACCGCGTCTTACTACCCGTTCGGGTTATACGCTTTAAGTACTAATTACTCTTATGGATTAGGAATTGGGAAGGTAGAATTAGAGGAAATGAACCCGCATTTGCGTGGAGGGAGAGTGGAAAACCATTTAGGAAAAACCACCCCCAGTTCACCCGACCGAGATTCGAACCTCGATCTCCCCGTCCTCAGCAGTCGAGCTCAACACGACTAGCGCGTTAGCCAACTACGCCACCGAGGCGGGTTTAAATTTAATCGTTTTAGTTGCCATCAAGTATAATACACAACAGTTAAAATTGATGATCTTGATGATCAAACACACTGCTAGTTTTACTTTACTTTCAATCGGTTCCTGAACGTTATATTCCTTCCCTGTGATGTCATTTTTATTGACGTGATGAACTTCATCAAACTGAGTTCTATCTAATCGATATGATTCCCTGAAAACATTGTCTGGAACTTACGATAACATGAACTCAACGTGGGTCTTTATTTTTTTTCATGTACTCACTTTTTCAAATCCTTTTTTTCCTTCTTTTTTTACTAAGATAATAAAATAAAATAATTTAATTCAGAATCTGACTTGGAAGCCAAATCTATCAGTTCCTTTAATTCACACGCCATATCACGTCTTGTACTAATGGGTGAAAGCTCCCTGATAACTCGCTTCGAATCTGCGGTGCCTAGTAAAAACTTATTTCTGTGCTATGCCTGCCCTGCGTCCAATGTGCGGCGGGCCTACTAAGGAACTGATCTAAAACCCTCTTGTTCCTCTGTTCCACGAAGGTCGGTTATTAGATAATACCACTGCGTACGTGTGGCAAGTGCCTGATGATAACACAAGGACGATATTTTCGTACAGACTTCATTACAAGTCAAATAATAATGGCGCGCGCGCGCGTGTCTGGGCCTACATCCCTCGTAGCCCAGTTTGTGAACAGATAAGCCAGTAAGTAACCTACTAATGTACCGTTGCCAAGGAAGGGTACGTCCGAATGTACTAATCGGACATACTTTCCGTGGCGGCGCTTTCCATGTCCCGATGAGATGATGATAGTGATATGATGGGGTGAAACCAATGAAGATCTTAACCAAACTCTGGTGACTCTGGGAACTATTTCTCCTTCGAGAAAAATACCCCGGTACCAGCTGGGACTCGAACCCTGGACCTTAAGTCAGCAGTTATTAGCTCTGACCACTATACTAAGAGGCCGGCTACAAGTCAAATACTCTCGTACGAGAAACACATTTTATTGTTAAGTATACTTTTCCTTGTTTTCAAAACTTTGCTTTTCGTAAGTGACAGCGGCTTAACAAATGGTCTATAAATTCATGTTTGGCTTAGGGATACGTTATAGTACTCTAGTAACTGTTGCAGAAATAATCTACTGTCCTTCCAAAAATATCAGACTTTATATAATATATAGGCTGTATAGCCTACATATATATTAGCACCGCGTCTTAATACCCCGTTGGATTATACTCGTGTACTAATTACGGCAATGTGCTAGGACTGAGGAAGGTTGAATTTAGAGAAAGTGCACCCGCATATGCGAGAGGGGGAGAGTATAAACCTAGGTAAAACACCCTCAATACATCCGATTGCGATTAGAACTCCGCTCTCTCTTGTAATCGGTAGTCCAGTTTTTAGAGAATGAAGCGTTAGACCATCTTACCAGCGATTGGGGAGAACTATTGGCAAAACAAGTAACTGTCAAGGAAATGTGTAGTTACTATTTTTTTTTTTTTAGTAGCGCATTTTCTAGTTTTCAGCGAGTTTTAATTACGGATGCATGCGCAAACTAAAGAGGGAATTTCTCCAAATTATCTTGTGTCTAGAATCTCCGTAACGATACGGGCTCTGAGCGTGTGCGCAGTTATGCTGCTCGCTTGTAAAAGCTGTAAAACACTGGTCGTTGAGTGATCGCGTGGTTAGCGTCAGTGCCGGGTGTTTTTGGCGGAGCGTGAATGTGTGTCCCCCTCCTTCCTTGGTCATAGACGTGATGTCTGCTGCCAATACTGCACCACGCACGCACACAAATACGTGCGTAGAATCCTGTGTCCTAAACTTTTGCCCCCCCCCTCCCCCCACCAATATCGATCTTTACACTGGCTGAATCACAATCTTGGACTTCCCGTCATGGGGAACGTTACTTGTAAAGTCTCCTATTCTATGGTCAGATGTATTTTATTTTTTAAATTAGTAATCTTTAACATCATAGTTATTAGCGACTTAATTCAAGGGGAAGGAAAAACTTGAATCAAAAATTCCCTTTCATTAGTGTGACAAAAAAAACACTAAAATTTAAATGTGTAAAACGACTTACAGTACACCTGGTCGAGAATCGAACCATGACCTCCTTATAACGGACAATCCAGTCTGAGTCTGATTCCTTAGACTGGTGTTTCCCAACCTGGTTGGTAACCCCCCCTGCCCCCAAGGGGTGGTTTTTTTTCCAGTTGGGGGAAGGGTGTTTAGGTTTTTATTGATATAACAGCAATACATTTATGTTTTATAATTTTTACAGTACGTTTAACTATTTATGTTTCTAAAATTATTTAACGTAAGTTCTTTTTAACGTGTTCTTTTTATTCATAAGGACTATACCACGAAAAAAGTAGGCCTACTTATTCTTACGAATATTCATGGTAGTTATTTAGTTTGAAATAATTAAATATGAATTTACAATCTAACATGAATATAAGGTTATTATCGCTGATGTCAGCATGTTTTTTTTTACATTTAACTTTACGGGAAAGGGGGGGGGGGCATACAATTCGCACAAGTGGATGCTAGGCTACAAAAAAAAGTTGGGCAGCGGTGCCTTAGACAGCGTGACCATCAATGCCAGTAATATACCTGTAGAAAAGAGCCAAGTGACTCTCGACGTCTCTACGAAGAGTGCTAAGAGATTGGTTTACTTAGCTCAAATTTTCGACCCCTATCTTTTCTCATCTTTGAAAGATTATTACTTGGTGGGTTGGGGGGTGGGAGAGGGGAAGGGAAGGCTGTCAGATGACCGCCTATGATTGATTGAACCCCCTCGAGACATTTTGAAACGAGGGTCGAGTAATGGAAGGAACACACTCTCTTGCTAGGCTACTCGACCGATTATTTTAAAATTTATTATTAAGGTTATATATTTGTCATGGGCATAGCGGCATTACACGATAAACTTTTTAAAAGAAGATAAAAAGATGTCATTAAATTCCAGGACACCCTTGACAGATATTCAACAGCTGTTGATATCACCAGTTCACCACCCGAAGAAAATAAATTTGTTTCTTCTGGATAAATATTTAATTTATGTTGACTAAAAAAAAATTTTGGTAAAAAACTGCAAAAACACCTTTCCTCGCTTTCCTTACACTCCCATCTTAACTTGATAGAGGCGATTATTATTATTATTATTGGTTCAAATTCGGTCCCAACCGGTGGCAACAGTAATTTTATCTTAGTTTGGTTCTTATTTACTGAATTGTTTTCTGGGAGTCAATATTTAAGATTTATTCTCCGAACTCTCGGACAATTAACTGGGATACCGGATTAAACGACCACCGCGAAATTTTAATCTGTGAAATATATAGTTAAGAGCTGTATTTATGACCCATGTTAGTTGTCATCCGGGCAGTGTGACGGACTCTTAAAAGATGCCTGGTTTGGGCTTTATTACATACGAAAGCTAGGTGTTATCCAAGGGATGAGACGGGCTCCTAAACCCAGAAGCACACCGTGGGGTCGCGGCGACCCGGCTCACCCTATACTTACCAGGTTTGTGCATTCGCTAAGCAATCTAAAGCGTTGCTGCCTTGTATACCTTCATTGCTCTAGTAGAGGTCAAAGTAGAAAGGATCAGTTGCTTTTTCTGTATTTTTGAAAGTTTATTTTGAGCACTTGGGTCGCATAGGACCCCACGGTGTGCTTTGTGCTATGAAAATAGCAATGTTAACATTACGCCATTTTATTTTCTGTGAAGTGTATAGTTGTGTATAGTTGTTTTAAAGTTGTATGTAGTGTATTTTAGTTGATTTTTTTAGTCTAAAAAAAATTAAACTGGGTCATGGCGTCAACAAGTAAACGACTGACAGTGCAATAAATATGTTTTACAACCCGCCAATTCCAACACAGTATGTTTTAAAGATGACAAGAGAGTATACAAGGTACAAATATATATTTGATGGTTGACAACTGTTTCACATCTTGTGAACTATCTAATGAAATTTCTAAAGTTAATTTCACCGTCATATGAACTATAAGAAAAAATAAAGCTGACATTCCACCTCAAATGGTGCAAATCAAAGGGAAGATAGTTAACTCATCGGAAATGGTGTTTTAGAAAGCATCTACAATGGTGTCATTTGTTCCTAAAAGAAATAAAGCAGTGATCCTACTGGCAACTATACATTTCTAGGCTGATGTTGAAGAAGAAACAAGCAAATTGTAAATAATTGTTTTTATAACAGCACAAAGGGCGGAGTGGACACATTCGATCAGCTGCGTCACTCAAAAACAGTTGTCAGAAAGACTTGAAGATGCTCGCTTGGCGCATTTTGTGGCATAGCTGGTGTAAACTCTTAGGTCATCTACTGTCTGAACAATGTATCATCCTCAAAACCTGTTAGAAGAGAGTTCTTGAAAATCTTGTAATTTTCTTCTATAGGAGAGCACACGAAGACGTGGCTCACTAAAACATATTCCAAAAGAGTTAAAAGACTCTCATATTTGGAATTCTTGAGATAGATGATCCACAAACCGTGAATTCAAAAGCAAGTGTAAGACTTGGTTGATGTGCTTTGTCCCCGGAAAAAAGACAGAAAAGAACAAACGACATGTATGGTTTGCTAGCGCACCCTAGGCGCCGAACATCACTTGGGAATCTGTAGTATTTGTAAAGATGATGTAAAATTATATCAATGTTATATAGTTGAAGATATATTTTAAAGATTTATATGGTTTGTGTTGGTTGTATAGTCATGACTAAGCTTCTAATTTAAAGTATACAATACATTTGGTTGACATTTATAAACGTTATTTAATAATGGGTCGTATTTAAGCACACAGTGTGCTTCCAAGATTAAGAGGGCAACGACCGCTGATAGAAACACAGCACCTCTTTCTGACCTCGAGCTGTGGACATGATCGCCTTTGTGCTGCCATAGTTACGGATCGTCCCTCGAAGGGCCTGGGCTGGCCGGATGAAAATAGCTCCGTCACGTTTTAATTGAAAACGTGACGTTCGTGCGACCCACGCAGTTTCGGATGTTTACCTGTGAGGATTGTTTGCTCAAAGAAATGAGTTCCTTTCTCTGGTCATCCAGTAACGAGCACAGTCCCATGTTAATAGGAACAACCTAATCTGACGGATAGAAAAGTTACTGGATCTATTTTTACGTAGCCATACGTCCATCAAAAGTGAGAGTTGAGGATCACACGACTTGATGTATTAAATACGTGAAATTAGATCTAGTCACTTTTATAGCTGTCAGATAAGATTCTTCCTAAGAACATTGGTTTGTACGTTGTCAGTAATGGCAAGAACGTTTTAAAAATTAGAAATGTCAGTCATTTTGCCAACTATGCCTGGTCATAAGTGTTGAATAAAGCTGGTGGTAACCGACGATTAATCAGAACTAAATGCTGTACCTCTTTCAAAATTACGGCAAAGAGATGAAACGTATACCCATAGAGAGCCACGGAAGACTCGCGTCCCGACGAGAAAGTCCAGCTCTCACCCTCGGCAGTGGTCACGTGGTCAGAGTCGTCAGTTTTGCGATAGGCTGGATTGATGGCGAGAGGTGGTTTGGGTGAACTGGAGGCTACTGTTTTATCACTAGTTTTCCCCTTCAAAGCTAATGCGGGTGCAATTTCTATAAGAAACTCTACTCATTCTTATCTCTAAATAAATTTAATCAACCGTTTTAATTAAACGTAGCCCGCTCCGGTGGTCAAATGGTCTAAGGCATCACTCTCTCATTATACTGGGGCTGCCGATGGCGGGGAAATCTAGGCTTGACTTCCGGTCGGGTTTACTGAGTATGGCTTTTCCAAAGTTGTTTTTCACTCTACTTCAACGCAAATGTGGGTACACTTTTAAATTTAACTTCATCCCTAACCCATTGGTGAAATTAGTACATAGGCTTATAGCCTGGATGGGTAGTAAGACGCGTCCTGAAAAAAAACTAAACATACCAATAGATACAAAATAACTCTCGCTGTCGACTTGGTTATGCCGAGAGGTGACCTCAAGAGAGGAAGTTGTTCTTGCGCGTGACGTAATGCGGTCCCGTGACGTCACCACTTGTAGAGATGCTGCGTCTCTCTCCCGTTCCAGGTGTAGGCGAAGATGTTTTATGGGCCCCGTGGGAGAACGATGATAGGTGAAGGGGAGGTGGGGTTGGGGAAGCACAGGTAGAGCACACAAGCCACCGGCCGACTTCATCTTGAAACATTTAGCGACCAGCTGAAACGTCTACCCGATAATGTCTTGAGGGTAAATACATAAGGACTTCGTGTTTTAATCCGGTTTGAGAGATTTCATTTCGTCAGAATTATCAGACTATTGGTTCTTAATTCACTATAGTCGGGAGGTATCGGACGCTAACTACTGTGTTGGCAGTTTCCAGCTCGTGTATTTATCGCCCACACACAGATGTGCTCTCAGGTCTCCACTAACCCACGTACCCTTAGATTTACCCCCCCCCCCCC